>KN476063.1:13383-24124 GCA_000787095.1 Periophthalmodon schlosseri
AGTAGTAGCAGTAGTAGCAGTAGCAGTAGTAGTTGCAGTACCGTTGTTGCAGAAGTCCCCCTCTCGGCCCAGGTTGCAGTGGCAGCGGGACCCTCCCGTCTCGTAGTCACTGAGGCAGAAGCTGTCGGGGGGGCAGACCGTCTCCTCACAGCTCAGGTCGTACACCCGGGGCACGTCTCCTCGCCACGGCGACAGGGTGGGCGGGGCTGTGGTGGGGGGCAGCGTGCTGACGAGACGTGAGACAGAAAACGATTATTAGAAAAAAAGACAGGTTTTTAGGTTTTTCTTATTATGACTTGGTTCGGTGGGATCGTCTCTGTCGTCAAGAACATCATTTTACATTAGTTAAAGCCACATTACGTCACATTTAAGTCAAAAAATAGACTAAAATAAGGGCTTTTTTTTTCATTTTGGTTGTGTTTATGTCACTGGAAAACTTCTGACTGTGAGCAGAACACAAACCTGAGGACGACCTCTTCCTGTTTCTTTCCATGGAAATTTGATCCCTTTGGCTATAATATTCCACACTCTGACATAAGGCTCACCTATCTCCATGGAGAATGTTCCAAAGTGTGGTTTTAACTTTCTATTTCCAAAGAATCATGCTGTACTGTACCTTTGAAGAAGGGGGATTAAGCAAAATGGACTTCAAGGCTTCATAAAAAGGATGAATGAAACAAGTGTGAATGAAGCACAAGTTATAACATAGATAAACTCTCACTAAAGTCAATTTTGCATAATGTTTGCTCTTTAAGTTGCCAGATCCTACACCGAAAAATACTACTACATACTCCACATCCTTAAGGCCAGCACCTGGTAGTGGTGGTGGTTGTGGTAGTAGTCGGAGGAGATGTAGTAGTAGTTGGAGCAGCAGTTGTTGTTGCTGTTGTAGTGGTGGTGCGTTCAGGGGTGGCGGGAAACAGCAGGTCTGTGAAGTCAGGGACACTGGACGCAGAGGAGGAGGAGACAGCAGGAGAGGTGGCATTCGGAGGGAGGATGGGGTTCATGCGGTACACCACGTTTTGGCCTGAAGGAGGCTCGGGGCGGGAACGCAGCTGGGACTTCCGGTTGTCCTGAGGAATCCCGGGAAACGGATTCAACTGAAAATGACAAGAATAAATAGATGAATAGTCGGCACAGAAACGCAAATACGACATGCTAATAACATTTTGACTGCTTGGGTCCACGTGGGGGTGAGCGCTCCCTTAGAAACGATAATATGCGCTTTAAAGACACAGTGTGGAACTTTTTAGCCAAAGCATTAACTAAAATAAAAGCATGTTTTGTCTTCTTTTGTTTTCTTTTGGTTTGGTGTTTATTGCACTGGAAAACTACTAAAAAGCATGCGTCCTTACTCTGGGCGGGCTCGCATCTCCACAAACCTGACTCTTATTTGGAATGGAGGAGGGCTTTCTCCGGCTTGTTTCCACGGAAATGTTGTCCCTCTGGCTAGAATATCCCACAGTTTGGCGTAAAACATATCTGTCTTCATGGAGAATGTTCCAATGTACGGTTTTAACTTTTTTTATTTCCATGGAATTATGCAGGCGACATGCCACCTCCAGAAAGTTACACATTGTTCCTTTAAAGGGAGCAACGTTTTAGTTTTTTTTTTAGGTTTTTTGTTTTTGTTTTGTTGTCGTTTTTTTTTTTTTTTTACTTTAAACCAACTTTAAACCGTGTTCCCTCATCACAAGTTTACTCCAAGTTATATTTCGATTGATTCACACATGTTTGAGTTATCCTGTATTGAATGTCCTGAAAATATCAGCTTTCACCTACCCCCTATCCCCGCCCACAGCTCTGTACGCTGCAGACTTGTCATTATTAAGCAAAAGTCAGTCTCTAGGTCGTACGTGTAGAATCCACAGACGCCCTTAATAAAGCTCAAGTAGACGCACGAACTCCCGGACATGGGTCTGAACGCACCTCCTCGATGAAGACGTCGTAATCGGAGTCGTCCACGTCAAACCCGTCTTCGTCTGGACCCAAGTTTGTGTTGTAGAGGCCGTAGTCGGCGCTGCCCACCTCCGACACACCTGCACACAAAAACGAGGGGGGTATTTTACTTCTGTGGGGTATTAACTGCCAACACGTAACACATTTAGATAATCATGTTGCCTTTTACTGTTTTGAAAACGCTATATTCGCCGAAAACAACGTCTTAACATGTTTTATAAGTTTCGTTTTTGATACTCTAAGTCTCCCCTCCCTTTGCTCCCTGGGCTAAGTCACTCCCCCTTCAGAGCGCTATCTCAACAACAATCATCGTGCATCCCGCTAATGAAACTACTGCACATCACACCAGGTTTGTGAAGTTGTAGTGAACAGTTTTGTAGCATGTCAGGTTTGGAAGTTGTAGTGAACAGTTTTGTAGCATGTTTTTGTATATTTACGGAGAATCGTCGTGTGGGAGCGTGGATGGCGCAGGCTTGTGGAATAAAGGGATAGTTAGCATAGTACAGAACATACAAAATGCTAATAACATTTTGACTGCTTGGGGCCACAATGACGGTGAGAACTCCCTTAGAAACGATAATATAGAACTTAAAAACACAGTATGTCACTTTTTAGCCAAAGAATTAACTAAAATAAAGGCATGTTTTGTTTTGTTTTGTTTTGGTTTTTTTCATTTTGGTTTGGTATTTATTGTACTGAAAAAATTCTAAAAACATGTGTCCTTACTCTGAGCTAACTTGCATCTCCACAAACCTGACTCTTATAATATTCCACAGTATGGCATTAAACATATCTATCTCCATGGATAATGTTCCGAAGTGTTTTATTAACTTTTTCTTTGCATGGAATCTTGCAGGTGACAATGCCACCCCCAGAAAGTAACATACTGTACCTTTAAAGGCCGTGTGGGCTGAGCGCTGGACAGAATCTTACCGTTAAACGCAAAGAGGGTTCGACTAGGGCCTGGGTGAGATCGCTAAATTACTCAGACGTGCACGGGTAATACCGAAAACCTCTTCAGATGGTAGATGGTTATGGTAGGAAGCTCAAAAGCCCATTAAACCCCATTAAATGTATTGTCTCCAGTTGCGTTTCATAAGAATTTTGACCTTATGATAAGAAACATTTGAAAGTATCTACACCGTACGTAACGACGCCGGAGAGAGGAAAGAGGAGGAATCAAATGAAAGCAGAAAATGTACTGAAGCGTGATGTAAAACTGACGCTCACCTCTGAATGGGGCTTTCAAATCATTAAGGGGAAGGTGTTGGAAAGTGGAGAAGGACTGGATGTCCATATTGGAAAGGCGCGCGGACGTACGAGCAGAGCACTCTACAGTCCAAGGCACAAGAGGAGACGCAGCTCTGGTTGCTACGGCGTTCGTCATAAACCGATTTTAATTTAACTCGTTTAACTCTTTTAAATGTGTTTATTGTGTGTTCTGTGACAGTTTCGCAAGGGTTTATTCTTAGAGACAGAAACAAAAACGTCGCCGTATTTGACCAGAAACGTTAAATTTACTCTGTGACAGTTTGACCGTATTTGACCAGAAACGTTAAATTTAGCCTTTTTTTTCTTCTGGAGACTTAAATCAGCTCTTTTCTAACCTTTACTAACAGTTTAAATACATAATTTTCACGAAGTTTGAGCAAATATTTATCAGTAAAACAGTTTATATTCCAAGAGTAAATTTGATCGAACAAATCTCAAAAATGATGTTTGTCCTAAGTATGGTTTCTATAGCAACTTCATTAAAGGTGGTGGATTTGAAACCGTCCCTCTTCTCCATGGACAAGTAGGTTGGCCATCGCTGTTAAAAACGATCGACACTGTATGAAACTTATTTATAAGGGTCCACTCCACAGGCTGCCAGACCTCACCTGCTTGTTAACCATCGATACTGCAACTTTTAATACAACACCTCATGATTGTATAAGTCTAAGGACTGAACGCACCAGAACTGAGACGAAAAAAAAGCTTTTGGGTGTTTTGCTTCATAAAAATGGAATATATTTCAAGGACGAAAACTCCTCAAAACTCGATGCCACAAACGCAACTTAATAATCTGGCAATGAACTTTTACACTCGCACCTGCTCCTGTTTTTAATGTTTTAAACGGACTGATGTACTGTTTGTTTTTTGTACCTCAGTTGGCAGAGTGTTCGTCCGGTGGTCCGACGGTTGGCGGTTCGAAACCCGCTCTCGACATAAACACCATCGGTAGAACGTGCGCTGGTTTATGAACGCGGGTGTGAATGGGTGAGTGGTTCCTTGATGTACTTACTGCGCACGTACAGTATAAGAACGCCTCTTATTTCAACACGTCAGTTTTGAATGGCGTATGGCTATTATCAACATGACTCTAACAGATTTGCTAACAGATTTACGATATAGATCTCCTTTGATAACAACAGGATCCAGAATAAACCAGTTAGCCGGGCTGGGATGCTAATTGGCAGAACCTAATAACATTAAATCCTCAATACTGAAAACACAGGGAGGGGGCTGGCCCAAAATCCTTTAACGTCTAATCTTGTGTTGTGTAACAATCCCCCCCCCCAAACCCACATCGCACGCAATGTCTGCAGCAATTCATACTCAAACCGAAACTACAAATTGCAACATACGTGACGGGGGGAGCTACAGGTGAATGCGTTTTGAGAGTTTTTTTTAACTTTTAGTTGGACTTTTGTTCATAAAATGTGCGTTATACATAAGAAGATCGTAGTCGTTTGGGAGGTCAGTCTTAATCCTGTCTGAAGAGGGTCAAATCTGAGCCCCCGCTGTGACCCACGCCAATGCCTCTGAACGGTCCGTGTGCGTGTGTGTGTGTGTGCGTGTGCGTGTGTGTGTGTGTGTGTGTGTGCCAACTGCGGGAGGGCACAGGGTCATGGGCCGTCTGCATATCCACTTTAAGGAGGTTGGTAGCCATGACTTTAACTTGGTCCGTGCTCAAACAAACATCTAAATCACGAGAAGTGTTTGGAAGTAACTATGACCTACTTCTACCAAAATACACTCGAAGTAAGGATGGGACAATAAACAATAATATGGTTTATCGTGATAAAAAGTGTACGCAATAATCGTTTGTGGGACATTTTATATAATTGTGAGAATCGTGACAAAGATCATCACATTATATCACCAGAATGTGCAGAAAAAAAGTAGCTGTTTTCACTGATAACAAAGTACAATAATATATAAGCTGTTTAAACATGGAACTTATTAACATCCAGAACATTTTTAAACTGTCGGCAGCTTTAATCATTATCGTGATTATTTTGGCCATGATAATCGTGACACCAAATTTCAACTAACGACCAGTCAAAAGTTTGGACTTTTTCATGTTTTTTTCCTTCTTTATTTCTATGATTATTTACATTGTAGATTCTCACTCAAGGCATCAAAACTACGAATGACACATGTGGAACGTAGCGAACAAAAAAATAACTCAAAACACGTTTTCGATTTTTAAAAGCCCCATTTTTATCCACCCTTCGCTTTGAATCCTGTTTTGCACGTCTTGATCCCGACAAGACACGTGAAGTAAAAACCATTTCAGGAGACTTCATCATGAAGCTCGTTGAGAGAAGGACGAGGGTTTGTAACGCTGTCGACAAAGCAAAGGGTGGATACTTCGAGCATTTAAATATAAAATATAAAAAAAAAATATGTATGTATGTATGTATGTCACTTTTTTTCTTTGCTACATTATTCCATATATCTTGCTTCATATATTTGATGTCTTCAGTGTTTATATAAAATGTAGAACGTGGTAAACATAAAGAAAAAAACAAAACACTGAATGAAAGTGTGTGTCCAAACTTTTGACTGGTAGTGTTTATACTCGTACAGTACTTCTGACCATGTAACCAAATACATCTTGTGTCTTTCGTCTGGGTTTACGATCAGTACTGTTTTATAATGAGATAGTGACTGTACAACGGCCTGATTTAGTCACAAAGTGCTGCTTTTACGGGATAATCTGTTCATACAGCTACATGCAGCACAACAAATGAGGGAATTTCAAAAGAATAAACAAATTCAGCACGTTCATTGTAGTAATCAGTTAATCACAACTGAACCTGTGTTGCCAGATCCTTAACCTGCAGATAGAGTTTTTCTCATTCTCAGTATGATGAGGACGAGGAACTTTCTCTGACTGAAGAAGACGTTTGTTTGGGACTAAACACAGACCCAGTGTCCTGCTCTGTCACGGTTTGTTAGCACTTCCTGAACGCTGTAGAAAAACAGTGTCAGTTTATGGACAGGCCTCATGTGAAGCTCAGAGCCTCCAGAAACACTCACTGAGCTGCAGAGGCCGCACTAGCGCTGGCTCATGGTCGTCTGCAGGTGCTGGGGTTTAGGCAGTGACCGTTCAGATCAGAGAGACGCATTTTAGGTTTAAACCAACTGGATTTCTGCACTGAAACTGGCAACCTATATCGTCTTAAGAACCAAAACACCAAATTGTTACATTAACAACTTGGCATCACGTCCAGTGTTTTTTTGCATTAGAATCGTTATCAGTAGAAACTAGATTTGATCATGTTTACCTCGTCTCTGGGGACACATGTTTATTACGATAGGCTTCTTACCGAGAGTGCGCACGGGGCTGTTGATGTGGCTGGGAGGACTCATGCCGTGCACGTTCACCGCCCTCACCACAAACTGGTACTGAGTGTCTGGCAGCAGCCCCTTCAGCACCATGGAGCTGGTCTGGATCGGCTCACGGATGTACGTCCACTCTGTGTCTATCTCCGGTCTGAGGACAGAACACGCAGGAGGGTCACAAGGAATATTAAAGGCGCTGTACCTGATTTTTACCGTCTTAAAACATGAAAAACAGAACTAGTTCATTTTAAAGGGTTTGCAGTGGTCCAAAGTTATTCCTCACTGACCTTATGTGTTCAGAGCATCCTAATGATTCACCACGATGAGTTTTGCCATCAGTATAACGCTAACAACAACTAGCACGTTATCAGTGCACTTCCTGATTATTCCTGTGAAGTTTATAATTTTCCATCCTGGTTGGACATGGGCACCGGAGCTGTGGGTGGACGTCACTGACAACATGTTAAAAACTACACAAATAAAATGAATCCTTCACCAGAGACACTTTTGTGTTTAGAAAGAGACATGTTTGTGTCTCAATGCTAACGCTAATGCTAATTTTGAGGCATAATTGATATTAAAACAACACCACAAACTGAAGTATTCTACATATAAAAATAACTGGGAAGTCTTTATTTTAATTAATTCGAATTTTAATAGGTTATTTATTTTATACTTTGCGATTTTAATAAAAGTGACTGTTAGCTTTGAGAAACAGTGAGCTAGCTAGCGGGCTACTGTGCATTTTGAATTACCACGGAGACTATCCCACCAAACCAAGTAGTAATTAAAAAAAACATGAAAATCTATCACATACACTTTAAAATTGCTCAAAACAAGAGTAATATTCTGGAGGCTTCTACGCACACAGATATTTCTTTTCGCAGGGACGAGACGTGATGTTTGGGAGAAAGAGGAGCAGCGCCTGGAGCTACATGTGTCATTGATGAGGGACTTTCTCTGACTGAAGAAGACTTTTGTTTGGGACTGAACACAGAGCCAGTGTCCCGCGCTGTCACGGTTTGTTAGCACTTCCTGGACACTGTGGGAGCGCGCGTCTTCAAAACATGTTTTTCTGTCTCTTTGAAGATTCTCTTGTTGCCAGATTGTCCCAAGATGGTTTCATTTTTCACCTGTTTTTGTGCGCAGTTAGTTAGGAGTGACATTTGTAAGTTCAAAATCAAAATCAGGGCTGCTTACAGTATCACCAAATTACGAATAGCACGATAACAGTAAAACAATTACCACACTGTAGATTTAAACTGTGACTTTTTTTCTTTTTTGTTCAAAGTTTTTTTTGTTTAAAGTGAGATTTTAATATTTATCGCTTTAGTCTAGGTTAGTTTTTAAAGGTCCTATATTATATAAAACGGACTCGTGAACTTTTGGTCATGTTGGAACGTTGTCAGCTCATAAAAAACATACCAGGAGTTGTGTTTTGTTTCATTCACACGTGTTTGAGTAACACTTTATTATTAGTCTGTCTACATCTCCAAAGGTCAAAATTCTCTGTTCCACCTTGTGATGTCATGAAGCGGTAGTTTTCAAGTTAACAGCTACATTTTACCTGTGGTTCAGTAGAGATTGGCAATTCCAGGGCTGAAATGATCCAAATGATTCTAGTGAAGGTGTGTGGAGTTTAAAAACACAGTGGAGCACTTCCTGTATCACCACACGACATCACAAAGTGAAACAGAGAGTTTTCTGTTTGAGAGAAGAACTCAGTCTAAATATGCAGGGTTTGTGTTAAACGTGTGTGAATGAAACAAAACACAACTCCAGGTCTGTTTGTGACGAGGAAACAACATTATAACATAGATCAGAAAATAACATAACACGGGCCCTTTAAACTGTTTAAACGAGAGGCTTTTACGGTGTTTTCCATGTCCACACACTGCTGTACACGTCATAATCTGTTTTTAAATACCTTCATGCCGCATCCTAGCAGAGCACCTGTACATTTTCACTTTTTCCACATGTTGCATTTATTTTATCCCACAAGTTATAAATAGAGATCAACCAATACTTGTTTTTTTCATGGCCGCTGCTGATACCGATCATTTAGAATCAAAAGAATAGATGGCCAGTCAGCTCTGCCAATTTTGGACCTATATGTAGAGCCGATTTTGGTAAATTTCCACAAATTATATAATGTGAATTTACTACAGATTCATCCGCGACCTTGTTTAACTACAAACTGGATAAGAGCTGCGTAGTCACATTTCTGCAGTACGTCTTTGGACTCAAGTTTTAGGCTGTATTCTTCATGTATTGGCTAAACTAAAATATCTGCCTCTGCTGGAGATTTAAGACCAATAGTTGATACAGTAAAAAGTACAAATATCGGGCCGATATATCAGCCAACCGATATATCAGCCAACCGATATACGGGTCTATTTCTAGTTACTGTTTAGCACTGAGTGTTTTCCCACCGACCTGAACGTTATCGGTTCAGTCCCAGCTCTGACCGGTTCACACTTTCATTGTGTCAAAGAGCACAGTATTGGTTGATCTCTATTTATAACTTGCAGGATAAAATGAATACAATATGTGGAAAAAGTCGCCTCAGCAGTGGCTTTAGTGCTGAAAAAATAAATAAAATAACACGCGCTATACCTCTGCTTGTTTGTTTTATGGACGAAATTAGCCCAGCGCGACTTCAGTGATTTTGTGGCTCATGTTTGACAAAAGAGAAAGTGGCTTTGTGTTCGCCTTTGTCCTGAGGGAAACATGAGGCGTGAGTCATGTGACAATGAAACGCGCCATTCCTCTGGGCCATACTTTTAATGACAAAAATGATCCATCAGAGCCGAGACAAAAGCCTAAAGCGGAGAGCGGGAGAGCGCCACCTACACTGGAGTCACGCTGGGGTCGCATGTACAGTACAGAGCTTCACTACCACACACAGCCTCTACGTGAACTTTGACTGAATATATCGCCGACAAATGTTATGATTATTAACAATTGTATTTTTCATTTTGTGAATATGTTCCACATTTTCAGTCACTACTTACTTAAGGTCAGAGCGTTAAATGTATGTGTTTAAACAAATTAAAGTCTTGACTAACAGACCATCGCACAGAGCAGTGCCTCTAGTTAGCCTCACCCATTGGACCATTCTATTGATTTTTTTTTTGGGTGTTTTTGTTTTGTTTTGTTTTTCTGGTGGATGCTGTTGTTGTGCTCTTGGACTAAAACACGCTCACATTATGGGGACCTGCCTCTCTTGCGTGGGCAAAAATGAGGTCCCTATGATGTAAACCCTTTATTACTAGACCAAAAACATGGTTTAAAGTTCAGATATGGGTTAAAATAGGTTAAGGTTAGGCAAGTAGTGACTATGGTTAAAGTTGGGATCATTCTCCAGTAAATGTAAGTCAATGTAAAGTCTCCACAAAGCATGGGGACCCAGTACGTGTGAATGAGCGTGTGTTTGCGAGCGGAACAATGTAAACAAGGTTATAATGCGTTTCTAGTACTTTTGCTGTACCTGATGTATGCAACCAGGAAGTGAAGTATCGGGGCGCTTCCCTCGCTCTCCCCCTGTTGCCACGACAACGCCAGTTCCGTGTCAGAGACGGCCATCACTACCGGAGTGGTCGGGGGGGTGGGGGGCATGCACATGTCTACAGCACAAACAGAAAACACAGGAATGTTCTTTAGAGTAGTGGTGGTTTATAGGTCCTTCCAGAGTGACGTGTTTAGGACACAGCCCGATACTGATGTAAGTGTTTTACCATTTATTTTAATGGGAAAGGTGAGAGGAGGGGGGACAGGGTTCACATCGGCCATCTACAGGTAAAAAATGAAATGAAATTAACGTTAACTTACAGGTGGGAACTTTAAGAGTAAATATCCAACTTCCTGATACATTTTCTAAAGTGCACTAATGTACGCAGGATGTGTGGATATTTTATTGTCACACTGTTGTGGCCCATTATATTTTGTTATACATGTTCATGTGTACATGTTATAAGCATGTTAAGCATGTTATAAGGATGTACATTTTCTAAGTGTGTACATGTTATAAGCATGTACACGTTGTTGCCATGTACATTTTATAAGCGTGTACATTTTATAAGCATGTTCATGTTATGAGCGTATTCATATTGTTACCATGTAAATGTTTATAAAAATGTATATGTTGTTACCGTGTTCATGTTATAAG
>KN476067.1:0-34312 GCA_000787095.1 Periophthalmodon schlosseri
AGACAAAGCAATAACGTCTCTAAGGAGGGAAGCAGGTAGTGGACCCTCTATGAGAACGGTTACGCAGTGCACCTTTTAGCTGTTGTTTCCTCAAATGCATAATTATTACTGATTCAAAAGTGATTGACAGTGTTGCTTTGGTCAGCCCACCCCAGGGCAGCTGTGGCTACAATAGTATCTCACCACTGAGTGAAGAGTGGTTGAGTATCTGGGTTAGTAGTTACCATTGCCTGTATAAATTGGACTAAGGAAGTGCGACATCACCCATAGCGTTCGGCTCCGGCCAAATGAAGGTCATTGAGGCTAGCAATTTGGAACCAAGTATATATATTCAATATATATATATATGAATTCTGACTGCGAGTATCATAGCAACCAAAGAGCCAATCAGGAGCGAGGGTGTCGCACCGCTGGTTTAGCAGGGAGCGGGCGCTTAGCAATGCTGTCAATCGAACCTGTTGCTAACGCTAGCGGAAGCGACCTCAGGGAAAGCAGGTGCCTGATTGGTCTGTTATTAATCTTCATATCTTGATTTAGGGACAAAATAGTGAAATAAAAGCACCAGGATCATGTAGAGCAGCTTAATACAAAACTTTTAAGACCAAAATGACGAGCCTGACAGCAGCAGTTACAGAGAGAGGGGCCTCGTTTTTTCAATAGAAAGTGAATTGAATAACTCAAGGTGGCAAGGGCTAGTGATTTTTCATAAGTTTCATATCTAAGCTTTATATTTTGGTGTGATAGACGTCATCAGCCTTTGAAGTGTACAAACCATGTGCTGAAAAATACACTTAAGACACAGGTCCATATTTTTGTTTAGTCCATGTGCTGCCTGTCAGATAATGATTTAAACCTTTGTGTTTGGTATCATTTTAAAGAAAACCGTCTCTGACAATAACCATGGTAACCATAGTATTTCAAAATGTTATGTCTGAGGGTTCAGAAAATGTATAATATGTCTTTACAGTTTCAAAGCAGGGCCATGCAGTGAACCAAGAAGTACAACGATGTTTCTCACAGAAGCGCATCTCCCAGAGTAATTTAATTTAATTTCAGAAAGTCTATCACACTAAAATATAAAGCTTAGATATGGAACTTTTGAAAAATCACTGATAGCCCTTGCCACCTTGAGTGATCCTGAAAGTCTGGCCCATGGACTAACTTGGAACACGGCGGCTAGTAGTATAGCTATGTCCATTTATATGTACGGTCTATGGTAGATACTGAGACTTGTACCTTGCTGCGTCCCTCTGGCCCAGCACACACTCCCTCCAGCAGCCCCACGCAGCCCTCTGTGTCGGTGTAAACCAGCTCAGCTCCAGAGGGGCTCCAGGCCACAGAGCAGACTGTGAAACCCTTCTCATGCTTCTGTCTGAGGAGAGACAAGAAACTACTATTAGGAGAAACAATACACTAAATAAATATAGTGACTACATGATACTAAAACTAATCAGTAGAAAGCAGTCAAAATAAAGAAGAAAAAAAACCAAAACAAAACATTGAATGAGATAGTATGTCCAAACTTTGACTGGTAGTGTATGTGTGTAATTGTGTATATATTTATTTATTTTTTCTCATTGAAACTGATCACTATGTCCAATTATTTTACATTTGATTTGATATTCTTTGCTCTCTTTTTTCATTTATTGCCTGCTGTCCTTTTGTGTTTTTGTGAAATGTTTATTTATGGTCAAAAAGTCCATAAAGTCAATAAAAAGAATTTAATAATAATAATAATAATAAGAGCCTCAGTTGTCCAGGCAGGGTCCACAGCAGTATCACTCTTTATATTTTGTTTACATGCAAGTTTAAATTTGATAATATATAATATAATATATAATAATAAGTCATCTGCTTCTTCTGAAAGCTTAAGCCCACCACTCACTCACTGACCAATAGGAGCAGAGTTTTATTTTACCTCTCAAGACACATTTTAGAGCTGACATCCCAGATCACAATGACTCCGCCCACAGACGCTGCGGCCAGACGTTTACCACACGGAGACCAGCTAACCACGTTCACCGGCTACAACATAGAGAGAAAGGAAAATAAACCAGGTCTGGACCAGGACTAGAGCAGGACTAGAGCAGGACTAGAGCAGGACTAGAGCTAGACCAGGACTAAACCAGGACTAGACCAGGAGTGGATCAGGACTGAACAAGGACTGAACAAGGGCAAATTGGCAAGGCATTAAAATAAAATAGTTAATAAAATAGACCAGACCAAAAACTAGAGCTGAACGATTTGGAAAAAATATCTTCAATTAGATTTGCAATTTATAAAGTTCAGATTTTAAACAAATCCAGGAAAACTGAAATCTGAACTGAATCACATTTCAGAATATGTTTGTACAGATCTAAACTACAGAGTTACATGTTTTTATGCAGAATAAGACCCCATGGAGACACAGGGAGGGCATCTGATAGACAGGGACATTTCTACATATTTGTACAGATCTAAAACTACAGTTTTTATGCAGAATAAGACAGGAGAGTTTGTTGTTTGTGGATTCAATTGTGGCTAATCTTGCAGCCCTATCAAAAACACAGTGATCGGGTTTAACATTTGTGGATTTCCTCTTGTTGTTGTTGTTTTTATTTTGAACACAACAGAATGACACAACATCCTGGTTACCTGAGTGATGAAGCTGTCAGACAGAGTGGTCACATGACTCCAGGTGTCTCTCTCATACAGGTGAACTTTGTCTTCAACAGGAACTGCCAACAACTGACAAGAAACGACATGAGACTAACTGAAAGGGCATCTGGTTTGAACAGAGGGGTAGTTAATACTTCTAATGGGAGTCGTAAAGTGCAGAAGTCCTCGTACCTTTCCGGAGTGTGGCTGAAATGCCAAGCGACACAGAGACTTGGCGTTTGAAACATCATTCGATTTCTGCAGCAGATTCCAGCGTTTCACCAGATTCTGAGGGCCAAGTTTCACATTTCATAAATATTGGGGGCAAGACACAAAACCACACAAGTCCACAGGAAGAAGACGGGAGTTTTACATAGAATTTTCAATAAACTTTTATTTAAAGTGCATGTGATTTACTAGAGTCACAATAAAGGCCTTTTTTCTATTTTTTTATTTTTTTTTATTTTGGTGAAGTTTATAGTGTTACTTCCTGGTTGGACAAGTGCAGCAGATGCGATATATGTAGAGGGAATTCCATAACTGTTACCTAGTAACCATAATGTAAACAAGGGCCAACATTTCTAAAATTATACAAGTTATGATTAGACTAATACAAATAAATGTTATCACCTTTATTCAGTTAAATGAAGGTTTAAACTGTCAGAAAAATATCTTCCTTGTGCGTAAACTGTCTCTGTATTTTGGATGGAGTTTTCCGTGTTGGTGACACAGGTAGAGGGATTCTGTTTTACAATTCAGCGCTACTTCCTGTATTTTTGAACTTATCTTGACAAACTGCCACTTAACTGATGTAAAACTATGATAAATATTTAGCACAGGTACTATCCCACCAAACCAAGTCAGAATTAGAAACACCTCAATTTAACACTTTTTTGGCTTCTCAAACATAACCATAACTCATAACAAACCAGCGATTTACAATTTTTTGTCAAATTAAATAAAATATCACAACATCCTACAGCAGTTTTATCTCTCAAGATCTTGTTCCATGCTAATAAATAAACTGAAAATTTTGAATTCATAAAAGCCACACAAATAAAACCAAACCTGTTCCTCGATGTTCCACACAATCACAGAGCCATCACAGCTGGACGACGCCTGACACAGAAGAGGAAAAATAGAAATATGAAGAGGAAGAGTACAGAGTGGGTCTGGGACGATATAGGGATATGGCAAAAATAAATGCAATTAATAATAGTATCACAATGGCGCTCAACAGTGACCGCTCACTACAGTTCTGGAAGTAAATTTTCCATGCATTCTTCCCATAGACTTTTTGAAAAATTCAAATATGTTGAGTTCAAAGACATTGCAGAGGTTAACCAGCTACATGGTAAGTAATATCCATAACGCAGTTGTTTTAAGTCCAAAAAGCAAATTTTAAATGCAAGATTCAGCAAAATGCTTTGATAACTAAGCGGTTTATAAAGTTTCAGAAACAGATTTTAAATCAAATTACAACTGCAAGCTGTTTTTTATAAAATTTTTTGCTGACCTTGAAATTTGAGTCCAAAAAAATTTTGTTTTTGTTAACGTTCAGGGGGTAAAAAATGGCCTCAATCCAGCCATAAAAGTAATCAACAGTAATAATGATAATAATAATAGATTTTTTTTTCACCATTATTTTTCTCCTAAACCATAAAAGCTAGAGTCATGTGACTTTCTCACATTGTGCCCCATCACAAATAAGCCTTCTGTGAATAATTTTGAATTTTTGAAAATTCACCATGACCACACCCAAAGTAATAATCAAAATGTAATTGATAATCTTTAATTGCACATGGGTTTAGTGGGTTTTGGCCAAATTTGAAGTGTTTGCGATGAAAACTGTGTGACGGTGTGCACTTTTGTCATTCGCTGATTTGATCCAATATGGCCGACTTCCTGTAGGGTTTAGGGCGGGGCCATAATATAACTTTTTACATGTCCTGACGTGACCTATTTTTGATGTTAAGTTTCATTTGTCTACGATGACATTTTTCTGAGCCGGGCTCCCATTGGTGCGATGTAAATAGATTTTTGAGGAGGCGCTACTGAGCTGTCTTTCAATATTTTTTCTCGGGGTCTTCACTCAAAATTAGAGCTCACTGAACTCCACTTAATTGTCTATACATGATTGTTTACTGCTTGATTTTTGCCATTTTCCTCAGTCAAACTTTAAAAAATTTTTTAGAAAGTTGATGGAAAAAATGATGAAAATTTACTTCCGGAACCAGGGGGTGGACGGTCATTGTTGAACTCCATACTTATTAGAAATGTTATACTTCTGGCGTCATGAAGTTAAAAAGTATTTTTTATTATGAACAAGTACTGTGTTTAAACAACTGTTTAAATTGTATTTTAAGAGAAAACAATCTAGATTAGTACTGTAGTCCTTCAGTCGATTAATCAGTCGATGGAGTCTAAAGCCACACAGTTTTTTCAGTCTTATATGGCAGCAAAGAGACTGTGCACCACAAGCTAAAAGTTGTGAGTGAATCTCAGTCAGCCGTCTCCTGTCTACAGTAAAATGACTGACTTTGAAACTCAAATGTTCAAAAAATCAGAGCATTGCACTTATAGTTTTCTTAATATTATTTGTGAAATGTGGTGCAATAGTACAGATAAATGCTTTTTAATGCACAGAAGGGTGGTGATAAACTACACAGGAAGTAGTGTTTACTATCACTAATCTACAGCAACTTCACCCGATCCTCGCTGTGTGGAGGTAAACAGACACGTGAGGATCTAATCTCACCTTTTTACTTTTAAAGAATGCTTCGAACTGGATTAACAGAGCTGTTTTATGGTCTCGGTGCCATTATTTACGGAGGACACAGAACTGTGAGGTGACTCAAAGTCACCAAATAATTTTTCACTATTTCCCGAGTTTGTCTCTTGCACCTCTGTGTCCATCACTCCGTCCGCCCCAATGCTCTATTTTATTGGCTGGTGCCGTGGTTCTGTTTCGAGGTTACGATATGAAATGGCAGCTCAGAGTTGCACAAGGAGACACCACACACATACGACGATCCAAAGTCGGGGAGAAGAAAATCGGGGCCTAAATCAGGCAAATTATCCTATAGTGAGTGCTGGGCTTTAGTTGAACCAAAATGTGTATTAGTCGATTACCATAATCATTTTATTTAGATAAGGATTTATCTGGGACAACAGCAGAAAGGAGAAGAGAGAGAGTGAGCTGAAGATTTGGTATTTTTTTGTGTTTATCTGCAAAAAGTCAGATTAAACTCATGATTCACAAGTTGAATCTGTCTTTATATAAATACATTGTTTCCTAGTCCTTTTTTTCTACATAAATAGTAGTTTTTGCATGAACTCCCCCTGCAGGTGTAGTCTTGTGAGTGCAGTTTGGGTCAGATACACAGAGATAATAATCGTTTGCATGAACTCCCCTGCAGGTGTAGTCTTGTGAGTGCAGTTTGGGTCAGATACACAGAGATAATAATCGTTTTGAGAGCTTTTGCCACGCCCCCTTTTTAGTCAATCAATCGATCGATCTAATCACGTCAAATATTATTCACTGTTCCGTCCCTCGTACAAAAAAACTATGAGAGGAAGAGTACTAACAATTATTCAGCTAGTGAGATGATTCTCTCAATTACATATAAACACATTTTCAGTCAAATTATATATTACATTTTTGATGAAAATTAGAAAGTTTGTAGGTTTTTTTTTACATGTCTGATGGGTGTTTTAGAGCCTGTATAGTCCAGTGAATGATTTTGATTATTTGGATTATTTTGTCACAAAAGGCTCTGAGCACAACAGTTCCCAGCAACCTCACTGTTCGCATCACTACTTCTTGTCCAGTTTTATCTCTATGAGGCTTTTGCAGAGTCACGATAAAATGACAAAATATTTAAAGATCGGGCAGTGTACAGGGAGCTGACAACATGTTAAACGCTACACAAATAAATACTTCACCGAAGGACACGTCTGTGTTTAGAAAGAGATGTTTATGTCTCAATTCATAACGCTAATGCTAATTTTGAGGCATAATAACTATTAAAACAATACCAAAAACTGAAGCATTCTACATATTAAAAAATAATTGGGTAGTCTTTATTTTAATTAATTTGAATTTTAATAGGTTGTTTATTTTATGTTTTCCGATTTTAATAAAAGTGAGACACAGTGAGCTAGCTAGTGTGTTGCTGTGCACAGAGCCTATTCTATGAATTGTTGCTGCCCTAAAGACTACAGACATTTAAACTCATCTAATTAAGTGCATCTGTGAGGTTTATTACAGTGTTTCTCTTTGTAATGTGTGTGTATATTTACTCTATAAACATTAACATGAGCAGTTACTGACCAGGAGCTGGTCTCTGGGGTCAAAGGTCACACTGAGAACTGGAGCCTCATGACCTCTAAGCGTCTTCTGATCACTGCTGTCCCCGACCTGCACCACCTTTACCAGGAAGTCACTGAAACAAAAGAGAAAAAAGAGAGACTGGGGTTAGACCGGGTTTATAAAGCATTTTACTGTCTGATAATCAGGAGATGCGCGTTAGCATGGTGGTTGTTGTTTGCTTTACCGTCATGGCAAAACTCCGCTCTGTTCTCTGAGAGTTGTGAAAAGTGCTCATAAATTCATGCATTCAGAGCATCCTAATTATTCATCACGATAAGGTAAGTGAGGTAAGTGGAACTGCAAAACATTTAAAATGAACTAGTTCTGTTTTTCACATTTTTAAGACATCAGTTACAGCACCTTCAATGTCTTGTAATGTGTCTGTTGTGTCTACCTGCCTTAGGACAACGGCTGAAATGTAGCTATTGTGCTAACGCACTGATTAATCAATCAATGACTCTTATTGTGGCTGAAGATTCGTGTAAAGGGCAGACGCTGAAATCAATGCATTTTAATGGGAAGAGGAGGAGAAGGAGGAAGAGGACAAGGAGAGAAGAGGAGCATGAGAGGGAGGAGGAGTGAGGAGAAGGAGGAGTGTGGAAGAGGAGAGGGGAGAAGAGAAGGAGGGGGAAGAGGAGTGTGGAGGAAGAGGAGTGTGGAGGAAGAGGAGTGTGGAGGAAGAGGAGTGAGGAGGAAGAGGAGTGAGGAGGAAGAGGAGTGAGGGAGGAGAAAAAAGGATGAGGAGAGAGAATAGGAGAAGGGGGGAGTAGGAGTGAAGAGGAAGAGGAGTGTGGAGGAAGAGAGAAGAGGACGGGGAAATGGCAGAAGAGGAGGAAGAGGAGGGAGGAGGAAGAGTGTGGAGGAGGAGAGAGGAGGAAGAGAAGAGGGGAGAAGAGGAGGAGGAGGGGAAGGTGGAGTGAGGAGGAGGAGAGATGAGGATGAGGAGAGAAGAGGATGAGGAGAGAGAAGAGGAGGAGGAGGAAAGTGGAAGAGGAGTGAGGTGGAGGGACAAGGAAAGAAGAGGAGAAGAAGGAGGAGGACGACGAGGAGAGAAGAGGACGAGGAGATGGAGAAAGAGGAGGAGGAAGAATCAGAACCAGAGAAACAAATTATGTTCAAAAACATTTACAACAGAATCAATAACAACAGACGCTCAATACAGGAGCCTGACTCACCAACGCAGGAGTTCATTAGACCTGGTTTAGACCTGGTTTAGACCTGGTTTAGACCTGGTTTAGACCTGGTTTAGACCTGGTTTAGACCTGGTTTAGACCTGGTTTAGACCTGGTTTAGACCTGGTTTAGACCTGGTTTAGACCTGGTTTAGACCTGGTTTAGACCTGGTTTAGACCTGGTTTAGACCTGGTTTAGACCTGGTTTAGACCTGGTTCAAGCGCATGTCATTCTCCTAATATTACCTGCACCCTCGTCCTAAATAAACATCCCTGAACTGTACAAGTGGAGTTTGCCTGTTCCTTCTGACCGAGGACAACTCAGTTGAAGACGGATCAGTAATCAGTGCATGCCAGACGCACACAGTACCTTACAGTATGTTACAGTGAGTGTGTAGCCGGGTCGGTGAAAACGGGGGTAGACTGAAGCAATGACGTCTGAATACGGGAGAATAAAGATCACTCAAATATGCACGAATCACTCCACATGCAACTTCAGAGGCTCAATGACAAGGAAACAACTATAACATGATTAAAAGTACATACTGAAGAAGGTCTGATTTTAAAAATCTGTTGCAAAAATCTGTTACCTTGTACACTGGGCCAAAACACTTTCTTAAAGCGCCTATGACAGGTTGGATTACTCATTTTTAGTTAAGTTAAGATCATTATATTTAAAATAATTTTTTAAATGACCTGTTTTGGCCATCTTTTTAGGTTTCACATCTTACTTCCTGGTTGGAAATCGTGACCTCACACTAGGGAATTCAATAACTTTTACCTAGTACACTGGGCCAAAACACAGAATTTTTTATTTGGATAATAAAAGTATAAGACAACACCTTTATTTTGTTGAAATAATGTTTAAAGTATTGGAAATAATATAGGTTCTTGGGTGTACATTTCAATACTAAAACTCTCTAAAATAGAACTCTCTGCTTCCTCTGCTTTTCAACAATTTTTCAACTTTTCCTCACAAATTACTTCATCAGTGTAAAACTATAATTTATATTTTCAACAGGTATAATCCCACCAAATTAAGCAGAAATTAGAGAATTGGCAAAACCTGTCAGACGCACTTTAAAGTTGAAACATGTCTGTACCTGGATCCTGCTGCCACTCTTGTGCCGTTGGAGTTGAATGTGACATGAGTGGCGTTTGTGGTGAATCGGGTCAGAATCCCGTCGGGCTCTCCCTCCGGAAACGTGTGAATCTGCACCGTGTTATTAGAGCTCGCCGTCACCAGTCTACCATTCTATACAGAAACAACAAGATTATACAGAGAAGCAGAGCCAGACGAGCAGAGCCAGACGAGCAGAGCCAGACGAGCAGAGCCAGACGAGCAGAGCCAGACGAGCAGAGCCAGACGAGCAGAGCCAGACGAGCAGAGCCAGACGAGCAGAGCCAGACGAGCAGAGCCAGACGAGCAGAGCCAGACGAGCAGAGCCAGACGAGCAGAGCCAGACGAGCAGAGCCAGACGAGCAGAGCCAGACGAGCAGAGCCAGACGAGCAGAGCCAGACGAGCAGAGCAAGGAGCAGAGCGAGGAAAGAGCCAGAGGAGCAGAGCCAGAGGAGCAGAGCCAGAGGAGCAGAGCCAGAGGAGCAGAGGTTCTGACCTTCAAACTCAGGGAGTAGGCCTTCTCTCCCACAGTGATAAATCGCGGGTCGTCATCGTCCAAACCTTCCCAGATCCGAACATCTCCATCGCTTCCACAGGTCACAATGAACCTGAAGAGAAATCCAAATCCACTTTATGTGTTTAGCACATTTTACAAATAAAACAGTATCCAAAGTGCTGCACAGAGACAGATCATAAAAGACAACAACAAAAGGTATAAATGATAAACTGATCGTTTTAGTCCTAAAACAATAAAACCAGTCAAATCAAGAGCAACAGAGGAACATCAGACTGAGAAGAACATCAGACCTGGTTTAGACCTGGTTTAGACCTGGTTGTAATGACCATCTTTCAGGCACCTTTTTAGCCCTGACTTGAAAAGTTTTCCTCCAGTTTTGTGTTGTTATCCATCTTCTAACTGCTGTTTTTACTGTAAATAGTCCTTCTTTTCTTTGCAATGTCACAGATGTCTATTAGGTTTAACCAGTTGTGTCTATCTGCCTTAGGACAACAGATGAAATCTGGCTATTGTGCTAACTTCAACGAATTTATGTTTATCACTCAGAGGAACATCATCAGAACATAAAGAGGAGCAGAGGCTGGAGCAGAAATACAGGAGGAGTTTCTCTGTGCTTATGTGGTTGCCAGAGACAAAATGATACAAGCTGATCACTGACCAATGACTGAAACTAGATCTCCATTCATATTGGATTAATTTCACAGCCCTAGTAATAATTATTTGAACACTTTTGAAGACTTACTTTCCAGTTTCGTCAAAGCAGACCTCAGTGTGCCCCTCGGAGTGTCCATAACGCATCGGCTTCTTCTCACACGGCATTTTAACAACCTAAAACTTTACAAAATCATCATTATCAACAGTAAATATTATAAAACGCATACTCAAACATGCCAAACATTGTACAGACATTAAGTCATACTTTATGTTAAACATCACTAAGGCTACCTTCACACTGCAGGTCAAATCTGATTTTTTTGCCCTAATGTGACCTAAATCTGATTTTTTTTTTTATGTGACCCAGACCACTGTGTATTAACTTTTAAGCAGTTATTTTTGACCAGTGTAGTCTCTTTTATAAGTTTATGATAATACAACAAAGTAACAAAGTATAATTTTGCAATGCCAATATATAGTGCAGGTTATTTTAGACTCGGGGGGGCACCAGTCCCCTGTATTAATGGAAAACACTGTGCTCTGCTCCTTTCCAGATATAAACTTTAAAAAGTGAGAAATATTAACCGAATGTCAACTCCGTAAAACAAGCACTAAATAAACACATTCGCTCCTCAAACCCCCGTTAAAATCCATTAAACTTTTCTTTTACGGATCAGAGGCTTCGGTTAAACACAATATAAGTACGTGGTTTTCGTGCGTGTTTTCTGTATATTTCATGAGTTTTTAGTGATTTTTTGAGGCACTTACGGCTCCGGCTCCGGCTCCAGCTCCGCTCCACAAACTCCCGCGCTCAGACGAAAACACCGGAAGCCACGTGACCGGTCGCGCCGCACGCACAGGACGTCACCACGCACAGCAAGTTTTGGTCCAGCTGCATGTTAATGCTAATGCTAATGATAACACACCAGTAGATCCATGTAACGCACACGGAAGGTTTTGTTTCTCTGCACCGACACTACGGCCCAGAGCCGAACCAGGACCGACCAAGGACCGAGCCAAGAGAGCCAGAACCGAACCAAGGGCAAGCCACAGCTCTGCACCTCACCACACTCCGCTATTCTGCTCCAAAACCAACGAACCGAACCACGACTCATCGGACCAGAGCAGAACCGGGGACAGAGCACCTCGCCGCCGCTTTGCTCCGAACCACGACTGTGGAGCGACTAAACCAGGACTGAACCAGGTCTAAACCGGGACTAAACCGGGACTAAACCGGGACTAACTGAGACTAAACTTGGACTAAACTGGGACTAAACTGGGACTAAACTGGGACTAAACTGGGACTAAACTGGGACTAAACCGGGACTAAAGCAGGACTGGACCAAGACTGAGCCATGGAGCCGGGGGCAGCAGAGGAGGAGCCCGAGCCGATAACGCTGAAGTCGGTGAAGGACTTTAGGTAGGTCCTGGTGCCCGTGCGGAGGTTTTGTTTCATCATTAAGTCAGTCTTAGTAAAGATGCTCACGAACGAAGCAGAGGTGTGAATCTACAAAATCTGTCTTTTTCTTTAGTCTGGTCCAAATGTGTGATATCATAAAAGGTTTTATTATCCTGACAGGCTGCCAACAGTGTAAATACAATTTGTTCATCATGTTTTGCCTGTTAAAATAAAGATTAAATAATATACACTCCTAATACAATTTCACTGTGGTATCTGTGGCCACTCTTTTACTATTTGTCCACGTTGTCCTGGTCTGTCCCTTACAGTGTTGTCATGTGCAAAGATTTCAAACTTTTTTTCTTTTTTTCATTCTCAATTTGATACGCATATGATCATTTTAAAAGTTCTTTTTTAGACAATACTGTAAATTTCAACTCAAAACAGTAGTATTTCTGTATTATACCATATGGTCTTCCTGATAAAACTCACGATGAATCTGTTCAGGAAAGGTCACATTTTATCCAGGCGTTTTTCTGTATCGATACCTGCTCAAATGAGTATCTAGTTTCAATACTAGTTTTAGTATTGATTAGATTTTCGATACTTTTGACAACCCTAATCCCTTAACTGGTTATATATGAATAGTCCTGTACTCCCTGTGTGTAGGTGGTTCCCGGTGCCACAGAGTGATCGTCTTGGAGGATGTAGAAGTGTGCGTGAGTTTGAGAAGTTGAACCGTATCGGGGAGGGCACATATGGCATCGTGTACCGTGCCCGGGACTCCAACTCCGGGGACATCGTGGCTCTGAAGAAGGTGCGCATGGACAAAGAGAAGGATGGCATCCCCATCAGCAGCTTGAGGGAGATCACAGTGCTCTTGGGGCTCAGACACCCAAACGTGGTGGAGCTCAGGGAGGTGGTGGTGGGCTCTCAGCTTCAGAGCCTGTTCCTGGTGATGGGATACTGTGAGCAGGACTTGGCCTCTCTGCTGGAGAACATGCAGAGCCCCTTCTCTGAGGCCCAGGTCAAATGCATCGTGCTGCAGCTTCTGCGTGGGCTCCAGTACCTCCACCACAACTTCATCATCCACCGCGACCTGAAGGTGTCCAACCTTCTCATGACAGACAAAGGCCAGGTGAAGATCGCAGACTTTGGGTTAGCGCGCACCTACGGCCTGCCGCAACAGCCCATGACGCCTCGTGTGGTGACGCTGTGGTACCGCGCCCCAGAGCTGTTGTTAGGCTCCACCTCTCAGAGCACGGCTCTGGACATGTGGGCGGTGGGCTGTATCTTGGCAGAGCTGCTCCTGCACAAGCCTCTGCTCCCTGGAGCGTCGGAGATCCAGCAGTTAGACCTGATCGTGCAGCTCTTGGGTTCTCCTAATGACTCCATCTGGCCTGGCTTTTCACTGCTGCCTCTGGCCGGACAGTACAGTCTGAGGAAACAGCCCTATAATAACTTGAAGAGCCGGTTCTCTTGGCTCTCTGAGGCCGGGCATCGTCTGCTCAACACTCTGTTCATGTACCAGCCTCAGCGTCGCGCCTCCGCTGCAGACTGTCTTCAGAGCTCGTATTTTAAAGAGAAGCCTCTGCCCTGTGAACCCGAGCTCATGCCCACCTTCCCTCACCATCGCAACAAACGCTCTGCCCCAGGGGCACCAGAGGGGGGCAGCAGACGCTCTGGAGCAGGGCCAGAGGTGGGCAACAAGCGCAGCAAAGTCTGACTCTGGATCCTGGTCTAGACCGGGTGGGACTGAGACTTAAACATGTGTAAAGTAAAGTAAATTAATGTTTTTATAATGACTCTGTTTTCATTTTATTTCTTTGCTAAACAGACAATCCAGGCTCAGATCTGGAGGATCTCAGGATTGAATGAGTTGAAACACAAAGACACAGGCACTGCCGTCTTTATTCTAAATGTTCATGCAGGTCATAAAATATAAATTACATTTCACCTTTTTACGCTTTTCACTTTTTTTTCCCATTTTTGTAACTTTTTTTTTTTTTTTACAGATTTTTTTATTAAACATAATAATTTGTCAGTTTAATATTGTCGGCCTGCAGTCAATACAAGGCTCTTTAGGTAAATAAAACAAAACAAGTAACTGCATTTTACAAAAACAGAAATCAAAAACTGGGAAATACGACTCCCAAAACGACACCGCAGCAACATGAGGTTAAACAGAACTACAATTACAAACATGAGAAAAATATCACAGTTTTTGGAGAATTTTTTTTAAAATTCAAATGTGAGTTTAAAGTTTGAAGAAAACTGTACTATTTACACTTCTGAGGCATAACAGGCCATGGTTTAGACCTGGTTTAGACCTGGAGTAGACCTGGTTTAGTCCTGGATTAGACCTAGTTTAGTCCCGGTTTAGTCCTGGTTTAGACTTGGATTTCCTATAGTTTTTGCATCAGACATTAAAATGACACATTATTGAGGTTACTTGCTTAAACTTAAAATTGTTTTTCTCAAAAATGTTCAAAATACTGCCTTGCACATCTCACACAAAAACTGTCAAAATTCCCACAAATTTCAAAATAAAACAGTAAAATCTGAGGCACATTTGGTAAAATTAAGCAAAACTAAAATTCAAAAAGAGGTTACAGAGATACTGAGATGCTCATATGGTTTCCAGCCATAAAATAAAAGTTATAATTCAACACTAAAAAGCACAAATAAATAACAGATATGCAACAGGTCGAGTCTCGTCCCTCTAAAAAAATAAAATGTTTCGTCAAATGAAAAAAAACATTATTGCTTTATTTTGGTAACTTCAGCACTCTCCTCATGGACCTCATGTTTTAATCTTTTAGTCCTGGTTTAGATTAGGGATGGGCGGTATATCGGTTTCAGTATCAGCCGATATTCAATATCGATTAAAAAATTTTTTTTTTGCTTCCCTCTCTCTGTGCCCTTTTTGAACAGAGTAATGAGTCAAAATGAAAACAGAAGAGTGTTATATGGCTGTATTTTTAAACAAACATGTAACTAATTATTTTATACTCCAGTGAATACATTTTGTTATTATTTTTAAAAAAGTGAAAACTTAAAGGAGCGATCACAGATTAACTTAAGTTAAATGTGTGGGCTTTGCTGTGTATTTTAAACTTGAAATATCTGAATTGGCTGAATATGGGTTATTGGCCACAGTAGCAGACCAAATAACAGATATAGGTATTGGCCCATCCCTAGTTTAGATTTTGGTTCAACCCATTTAGTTTTGGTTCTTTAGGTAATAATAGGTAATTTTCTGTATGTCCTCCAGATGGTGCCATTATCAGCCATTTTCACTTCTGTTTCTCTAAAAAGTTGTCACGTGTCATTTCCAAATCCTGAAAGTGCATCATAATTTTGCATGATAATATCTGAGGCCAGATTAGACCTGATATTATCCTAAATCAGGTTTATCTATGGAGCTCAACAGTGACTGCCCACCCTATGGTTCCTGTTCATTTTTCCCATAGACTTTCCAAAAAAAATAATAGTAAAAGTTTGAAAGCTCAGGGCTAATAACTAGTAACTAATGACCACAAGACCTATAATTTTAAGTAAAATCTGTCTCTGAAACTTTATAAACCGCAAAGTTATTAAAGCTTTTCTCCGAATCTTGGGTTTTAAATACGCTTTTTGGACTTAAAGCAGACCTACTGTGCTTGTGTCTGCTATATAGTTATAATCTATGACATCTGTGGATCATTAGGTTATAATTCACACATTTTAAATCGTAATATTAATCTAAAACAACTTAATAAAAGAAACAAGTCCTCTGACTTCCACGTTTAAAAAGTACAATGCCCAGTGGGAGCTGACATCGCTGTAAATATCATCACAACAAAGCGCTGCATGCTGTCCAATGACTACGTGACGCTGCCGAATCCTACGAGTATCACCAATTAAGAAAATAAAATTGGGAGAAGGAGGTGCGTACTTCACAGTGGGCATGTACCGGTGCAGGTGACAACAGGAGTAGATTGAATCAATGACGTTTTGAATACAGGAGAATAAAGATTACTCAAATATGCACGAATCACTCTAAAGACAACTTCAGAGGGTCAGTGAGAAGGAAACAACTATAAGTTTGCACAATAGGTCCACTTTAAAACAACTGTGTTATACTTAACATGTAGCTGGTTAATGAATGGAAAAGTTACTTTTAAAACAGCAGATTTGGAAGTGGGCGGGACTGTTGAGCTCCATTTTGTAACAGTCAGAATTTAAATCAAAGTAAAAACGTTGTGATTTGGGGTTCGAGGGACAGTGTTAATAAAGACAAACCAATACGGATCATGCACCGCTCAAATCCACAATGCCATTTTATGTCACATGACCAGAGGGCCGGCCTCTGATTGGCTCCTCACTTCCTGCTTCCCTTGAGTTAAACGTTGTCCTTCCATTGGTCGGTGCCGGTCTGAACACTCCGCTCTGACTGTACGATATAACACATTTGTAAGGTGGATTTAAGAGTGACTGAGGGCGGCAGAGTGGTTAACTCCCCTACCTCACAGCCAGAAGGTCACAGGTTAGATTCTCAGACCAGTTAAATAGCAACTGGCTGCAGATTAGTCAGAAAATACCAAAATACAGCCATCCTTACTGCTACTACCAGCTGCTTGTCTCCATGGAGATGCTATTGCTTAGCCTGGAATATTCCATAGTAAGGCATTAAACTTCTATTCAATTAAACATGTTCTTGTTTGTTCATGTTGTTCTTTTGGTAGAAATATACCTTGAAAAACACATTTTATTTCTATGAGGTATTAACTGCTAAGATCACCATGTTACCTTTTATTGTTTTGAAAATGCTATATACACCCAAAATGTATTAACATGTTTTATAAGTTTCATTTTTGACGCTCTAAGTCCCTCTTCCCTTTACTCTCCGTGCGAAGTCACTCCCCATTCCGAGCGCTATCGCAGCACAATCAGCGTGCCTCCAGCTAATGACACTACTGCACATCACATCAGTTTGTCAAGTTGTGAATTTTTTTGCAGCAAGTTTTTGTATTTTTATGGAGAATTGTTGTGTGGGAGCATGGATGACGTAGGCTTGTAGGCGGAACCTTATACAGGCTCATACTCCTAACCGGGGATTCTAATAGGGCTCAAGAGAGATCACTAGATTACTCAAACATGCATGGATGTCATCTAAAACCTCTTCAGGCATGTTTTTGAGGGAACAATGCTATAGCATGGTAAAAAGATTTTAAAAATCAATTTGGCTGAATACCCTCTTACGTTAATGCCATACCGTGGGACATTCTCAGCCAGCCCTGCAGCAGATGATGACAATTTTTAACTAAAGATGAAACGACAGGCTTTTATTGTAGTATGTCTGACCTGTGTGAACTTTAATTCCCAAAACCTGGTGTGAAAAACAGCAAAGTGATCCCAAAGCATGTCTCCTTCAGTTCGACCTGATCTGAACCCCATACTGAGAGCTGAGTGTCCAAATCCGGCACTGACCTCCTCGCTCCACTTCCTGCTTCCTTCTGATGTCACTTCCTCTTGTACTTCCCTTTGTTTTTAAAGATCTGTTCAAAGATCCCTCCTTTACACATCCTTGCGAGTAACTTTCTTCTGCAAACATTCCCCATTTTTTAATCAGACATGAATCTTTTGGTATAAACTCTACTCCTCCGGTTCAAAAGCAGGTTGTGTTTGTTAGTGTTCTGTTTAAAGTACCCTCAGCGCTCTCCTGGTGTCAACTGTTCTACATTAAACCACTACAGAACTCTGTAGACCACTTTAGACCACATTAAAACCCTTTAGAACGCTTTAGAACCCTTTAGGACACTGCAGTCGAAGCTGTTTTGGTTCCTCTCCTTGCAGTGGGTGGTTCCTGGTGACCGGACCTTTGCCTTTTGCCTCGGCTTGTCCCTGGCGGAGACCCGTACTTCCTCCCGGCGTGTGCGGGGCTTGTGCAGGTGGGTGGTGATGTCATCAGGTCGGAGGTCAGATGGTGGACGTGCGGTCAGCGCCGTCTGCAGGTAAATCACAAGAACAGATGTGAGTGAACACACATCTACACCTTATGACTGCTACTGTTCTACCTCATACTACATACTGAGCTTTGTCTAAAGCTCTGTTACTCAAGTTAGACTTTTATCTGAGTTTTATTCTAACACAGTCTGACCAGAAAGAACTGACTTAGACGGAACTAGGGCTGCACAATTTGGGAAAAATATCTGACACAAACATTGTGACTGTGTTTAGATTTGTGATTTATGTTTGAATAATAAGATTCTGTTCAAAGTTAATATTTTAAACATGTCCAGAACAACTGACAAAAAGACTGAAATATGAACTGACAAACTAATACAACAATCACATTTCAGAACATGTTTGTACAGATCTAAACTACAGGGTTAGACGTTTTTATGCAGAATAAGACCCCATAGAGACACAGGGAGGGCATCTGATACACATGGACATTTCAGAACATGTTTGTACTGATCTAAACTACAGGGTTAGATGTTTTTATGCAGAAGCAGACCAGAGATTTTGTTGTTTTGTGGAGAAAATTATGGTACTTCTCAATCTTTGGGATTTGCTAATTGTGTCCATTCAAATTGCAATTTTGATTAGATTCTGATTAATCTTGTAGTAGCAGTAGTAGTAGCCGTAGTAGCCGTAGTAGTAGTAGTAGTAGCAGTAGCAGTAGTAGTAGCTGTAGTAGCAGCAGTACTTGTAGTAGTACTTGTAGTACCTCCGAGAGCATGCTCAGTCATGCTCAGACACAGAGACTCGAGGCGGTTGTTGATGTCAGGCTCCATCGGTGTCTGCTGTAAATCTGAAACAATCAAAAAAATAAAAAATAAATAAACTGAAAAATGAGCCAAAATCTCTGAATCAAACACACAAAGATTATTTCATGTTCGACATTCAGAAAGGAGCAGGTCTAAACAACTCTCACATCACTCATCATTTAACAACCAGGATCACACAACTGTGAACTGGTTTAGACCTAGTTCAGCCCTGGTTTATTTTTGGTTTAGGCCCTTGTTTATTCTTGGTTTAGACCTGTTCCAGACCTTGTTTAGTCCAGGTTTAGTCCCAGTTTAGTCCTGGTTCAGACCTGGTTTAGTCCTGGTTGAGTCTAGATTAAGCCCTGGTTCAGATCTGGTTCAGACCTGGTTTAGTCCTGGTTCAGACCTGGTTTAGCCCTGGTTCAGATCTGGTTCAGACCTGGTTTAGTCCTGGTTCAGACCTGGTTTAGTTCAGATTTAGTCCTGGTTCAGACCTAGTTTAGTCCTAGTTTAGTCCTGGATCAGTCCTGCTTTAGTCCTGGTTCAGTCCTCATTCAGACCTGGTTCAGACCTGTTTTTATGAATGAGTTC
The DNA here is from genome assembly GCA_000787095.1 of Periophthalmodon schlosseri. Lineage (NCBI taxonomy): Eukaryota > Metazoa > Chordata > Actinopteri > Gobiiformes > Gobiidae > Periophthalmodon > Periophthalmodon schlosseri. The sequence continues at coordinate 19,218 of KN476067.1, forward strand.
TTTGTGTGAACTGTTTCCTGATTCTGTAAAAACACTGAGGTTACTCCAGGTCACTGCTCTTAAAGGGACACTGCACCTTTAAAATACTATTACTAGTACTACTACTATGGGAGGGCATCTGACAGACAGGGAGACAGGAGGATGGGAGGAGGCTGGGAGGGTATCTGGCTGACCTGGGTGCTGCAGCACATGTATGCTCTGGGGCACTGGGAGGGCATCTGGCTTACCTGGGTGCTGCAGCAGATGCATGCTCTGGGGCACTGGCAGGGAGCGTGTCCTGGTCACTGAGGAGTGGGAGCGACTGGGAACGCTGTTACTGCCTCCGGGGTTAGCAAACCACAGACCCTGAGGAGACAGAGAATTAGACTCCAGACTGTGCCTTTGAGCAACACACTGAGGAGAGGAGCACTCTGATGAGTGCTCTTTAAATTGCAATTAAAGGCAATGTAGGGGTGGTCGCGATACAGGGCGGTAGCGCTGCAGGGGTGGTAGCGATGTAAGGGTGGTGGTGATGCAGGCTATTGCAATAAAGGCAGCTGTGATGCAGGGCAGATAGTGGGCGGCTGTCAGGAAGGGAGAGGGGGGAGGCATCATTGCTACTTGCACCTTTAAGTGTACTTTTCTTCTTAATTTTTTCCCACAAACTTCCACTTAACTGATGTAACTGATGTGATGGTAAATATTTAGCACAGGTACTATCCCACCAAACCAAGTCAAAATTAGAAAAAAGATCTTGACTTTATGGGCCTGTCACCCCTGCAGTCTCACCTAGTGTTATCACGATAGTACACTTTCAAACTCTAATTTGATACTAAGGAATTGACTCAATACTCAGTACTAATTCCGATACCACGATGATAATAAATATATTACATATATATATACACACAGTATATATATTATTTAGACAATAGAATGTGATTTTCAACATTAAATCATAGTACTTTCTTTTCTATTTCCATGTGGCCTTAATTTATATCTGTGTAATCCCTCAGTCGTCCAGTAGGTTCCATAGTGGTCCATGGGTGTGTACTAGTCTATGTGTCTTATACTTGTGAAAGATACAGCTCAATATCATTCTAAAGATATTCAGGAAAGGTTCATTTCTGTCATGTTTTTTAGTATCGATACTGCTCAAATGAGTATCTTGTTTTGATAGTTTTAGTATCTGATTTTCAATATTTTTGAAGACCCTAGACCTCTCACCTGTCAACCCTGCTCTCACCTGTCAGCACTGCCTCTCACCTGTGACCCCTGCTCTCACCTGTTGGCCCTAGATCTCACCTGTCGACCCTGCTCTCACCTGTCGGCCTGTGGGGGTGCTGCTCCTCGCTGTGGCCCCCAGCAGAGCTCCAGTGCTGGGCAGGAGTCCAAGCCGTGCCCCTGGGAGACTGCGGGAGGGCATCTGGTACTGTCTGAGTCCCCTCCGCACTGAGGGCCCGGCCCCGAGAGACCCCGAGGGGAGAGAGTTTGACTGACCGAAGCCTCGAGCGCTGGAGAGAGAGAGATAAGGGTATACTTTACTAATAGAGGCAGTAGTAATAGTAGCCGTAGTAGTAGTAGCAATAGTAGCAATAGTAGCAGTAGTAGTACTAGTACCTAATAATAGTAGTAGTAATAGTAGTAGTCACAGTAATAACAGTACTAGTACCTCCTCCTGTAGGCTGTCAGTAGTAGTAGTAGTAGTAGTAGTAGTAGTAGTAGTAGTAGTAGTAGTAGTAGTAATAGTAATAGTAGTACCTCCTCCTGTAGGCCGAGAGGTCGAGCAGAGTTTTTCGGGGGATGGAGCGAAACAGTTTCTGGACCTGCTGCTTCCAGGAAACAAGACGCTTCTTCTGAGTCTCTGTGAAGGCCTGAAACGAAAGAGAAGAGATGAGGAGGGTTAGAGAGGAGGAGGAGGAGAGACGGAAGAAGAGAGAGAGAGGAGGAGAGCAGAGAGGGGGAGATCAGAGGGTTAGAGAAGAGGAGAGAGAGAGGACAAGTGAAGAAGAGGAGGAGGTTAGAGAAGAGAAGAGGAGAACAGAGGAAGGTCTGAGTCTCCGTGAATGACTGAAATGAAAGAGGAGAGAGAGTCAGAGAGGAGAGGGTTAAAGAGGGGGTATTGTACTTCTGTGGGGTATTAACTGCTGACACATAACATATTTAGATCACCATATTACATTTTATTGTTTTGAAAATGCTGTATTCGCCCAAAACAACGTATTAACATGTTTTATAAGTTTCACTTTCGTCCCTCACTCCCCCTTCAGAGCACTATCACAACACAATCAGCTGCATCCTGCTAATGAAACTACTGCACATCACATCAGGTTTGTCAAGTTGCTGTGTACAGTTTTGTATCATGCTTTTGTATATTTATGGAGAATTGTCGTGTGGGAGCATGGGTGATGTAGGCTTGTGGGTGGAGCCTTGTACAGGCTCGTATTGCTAACCATAAGGAGTGTTCGAATAGGACCCAGGAGAGATCACTAGATTACTTAAACATGCATGGGTGACATATAAAACCTCTTCAGGCATGTTTTTGATTAGATTACTCAACAATGCATGGTGACATATAAAACCTCTTCAGGCATGTTTTTGATGAGGGAACAATGTTAGAACATGGTAGAAAGCTCCAAAAAGTCCATTTGGCAAAATACCCCACTGTATTCTGAATACTAAGAATACTTTCACATAGGGCGATATGGTGAGAAAAATCAAATCATGATCTGGTCTCTGTTACAGTCTGCTACTTTGGTAAAATCATCACATCGTGAATCAGCCCCTCTAAGGCTGAGTGAGTGACAGGTGAATTTAACCAATCACAGTGAAGTGTGAGCTCTCAGAAGAAGCAGATGAGTTTATTTACCTCTCAAAGGCATTAGGAAAAGAAGTTCACATGAATCGTGATCAAATCTAAAACATGATCTGGCTTCAAGAAAATTGTGCAGATGTACTACAGTCAGTGGACCTCAGAGTGCCTCAGAGTACCTCAGACATACTACAGTCAAGAGTACCTCAGATGCACTACAGTCAGAGTACCTCAGATGTACTAGAGTCAAGGGTACCTCAGATGTACTACAGTCAGTGTACTTCAGACATATTACAGTCAAGAGTCCCTCAGATGTACTACCGTCAGAGTACCTCAGATGTAGTACAGTCAAGAGTACCTCAGAGGTAAGAGTACCTCAGATGTACTACAGTCAAGGGTACCTCAGTTGTACTACAGTCAAGAGTACCTCAGATGTAAGAGTACCTCAGATGTAAGAGTACCTCAGATGTAAGAGTACCTCAGATGTAAGAGTACCTCAGATGTAAGAGTACCTCAGATGTAAGAGTACCTCAGATGTTCTACCGTCAGAGTACCTCAGATGTACTACAATCAAGAGTACCTCAGATGTACTACAGTCAGAGTACCTCAGATGTACTACAATCAAGAGTACCTCAGATATACTGCAGTCAGAGTACCTCAGATGTACTACAGTTAGAGTACCTCAGATGTAAGAGTAGTGCAGATGTACTACTGTCAGAGTACATCAGAGGACCTCAGAGTGCCTCAGAGTACCTCACCTCGTGGAGCAGACACTTGTCGAGCAGCTGCAGATACAGGCTCAGATTTTCTTCGTCGGCACGAGACACGAGCAGCTGAGTGCACACTGAGAGAGAGAGGAACAATTATTTCCTCTCAGGGAGTCACACTTTACACCAGATGCCCTCCAAGAGAGTCACACTTTACGCCAGATTCCCTCCCCCATGGATCTATAATAAGAATCGTATTCACACCAGTAATCGTACTGGTGTGAGTACTGGCCACTCACGTACTGCTGCCTGCACCTTTTTGACAAACTGTTATTTTTAGGTGGAGCTGTTGATTTGATGTTCTGGCTTATCAACTTGGGAGAACACTAGCCCAGACAGAATTCTGCCTCAGAGGGTCAGGGTCTGTGTACCTAAACATACCTATGGACCTACGTGTACCTAAACATACCTATGGACCTACGTGTACCTAAACATACCTATGGACCTACGTGTACCTAAACATACCTATGGACCTACGTGTACCTAAACATACCTATGGACCTACGTGTACCTAAACATACCTATGGCCCAATGGACATAGCTAACCTGCTAGCTGCTGCGTTCCAAACAGGAAGTGATCATTTTTGGTCTTAAAATGTTCGCATTAACCCGCTCTGCACAATCCTGGTATTTTTCTGTCTATTGTGTTCGCAAATCAAGATATTTTTGCGTTCAGGTGTAAGGAAATACACTAAATTTCTTCTCTCTTGGTTGCTCTGATACTCGTGGTCGCAATTCCAAATATGGAACTCGGCTCCAAATTGGCCCCTATAACTGCTGCCCTGATGAGCTTCATTTGACTGGAGCCGAACGCTATAGGTGACGTCACACTCCCTTAGTCCACTTCTTTATACAGTCTATCAAAAGGACATAGCTAACCCCCTAGCCACCCTGTTACAAACAGGAAGTAAGCATGGGCGTGCTTCTGGCTCCATCAACTCCAGTTCACTTTCTATTGAAACATCTCTCTGTAACTGCTGCTGTCAGGTACGTCCTTTTGACCTCAAAATGTTGGTTTTAACCCGCTCTACGTGATCTTAGGGTTTTTATTTCATTATTTTGTCCCTACATCAAGATATGAACATTTGATTGACAGCGTTGCTCAGTGCCCGCCCTCTGCTAAACCAGTGGTGCGAGCAGGAAGGGGTGTTACCTTCAACAGCCTCGCTCTGGATTGGCACTTTGGTTGCCGCTATAACTCCTAGCCTCAATGAGCTTCATTTGTAGCCGAACGCTATGGCTGACTTCACACGCACTTAGTCCACTTCTTTATACAGTCTGTGGTTATAGCACTGTCCGAGTTCAGGGCATCCACAGCTTTCAGAAAGAGCAGATTTTGTAGGGATTCTTCTGTATTTTCACACATTTTTAAAATCATCAAAGCACCTGAAAGTTAGCTTTGTAAGATTTAGCCTAGCTTTGCTCTGAGCCTGTGCTAGCTCCACTCTAGCAGCCATCACTCTGATTGGTCAGAACTGGTCACGCGGTGCACGTTTCTGTGGTCACACAGGTGGGAGGAGCTAGCCCGTATTAAGGAAATTATGCGGAAGAAAAACTTGAAATTGAAAATTCAAAACAACACAACACCATCTTTGGTTCATCTTCCAGATCTTATTATATTTCCATGCCCTCCCCTCACTCTTTACACCAGATGCCCTCCCCTTTCCATCAGATGCCCTCCCCTCAGTTTACCCCAGATGCCCTCCCTGACCTTTGCCCATGACGCGGGTGAACTGCGCGGGCAGGTCGCCCTCGGCGATGGAGCTGGCTCCAGACTCCGCCTCCCCTCCACTGGCCCCGCCCCCGCTCAGGTGGGACAGGTGCGCTCCAGGGGCGGGGCTTGTGTCGCAGGTGAACGGCCTGATGGGAGTCAAGATCATCTGGTGCAGCTCCTGTAGGGGGCCCCGTAGAATCGCCCCCTCCAGCACCTCCTGCAGGATAACACAGGTAATGCATTATATATCAGGTGTCTTATCAGGTTTAGTCCTGGTTTAGTCCTGGTTTAGCACTCTGCTATGCGAGAGACTGCCATCACCCAAAGATAACTCATGTTTTTTTAAAAGAATTACTAAACGTCTTAAAAAAGACATTTAGTAATTCTAAGCTTGTGGTGCTGTGAGTCATGGCTAAAGCTAAAGCTAGAGGAAACAGGAAATTACTTCTGGTTTACTGTCAACTTTTTCTGCATTTATTTCACTTCTCTGCACCTCTATGCCGCGTTTTAACGTATTTATAAAGCATTGGCTTATGTTAGACGAAGTAATTACGCTACTTCAAAAATTGCAGCCTTTATGATTTGCTAATTGTGATTTTGATTAGCAGCTCTAGTTTGGAGTTTGCATGTTCTCCCTGTGTCCCGGAGTTTGCATGTTCTCCCTGTGTCTTAGAGTTTGCATGTTCTGCCTGTGTCTCTCACCTTCTCCAGGCTTCGCAGTTGGCTCTGTCGCTCCTTCAGTTTCTGGATACTGATCACAATCTTGTGCCGCGCGCCTTTGGTCACTTTCTGAAACAGGAAACAGGAAACACCATCATAAAACTCACACCAAAATAAAAGAGCTATTCCAATTTAAGAGCTGCAAACATGTTCTCAGTACCATATGTTCACTGTCCCTCCTCTGCACCATATATTCACTGTCCCTCCTCTGCACCATATATTCACTGTCCCTCCTCTGTACCATATATTCACTGTCCCTCATCTGCATCTCTGTCCCTCCTGTGGATCGTCTCATTGTCTTGTGTCCTCCAGACACAGGAGCAGAGCTGAGGTCGTACACCTGGAGGAAATGCTTCCCGTTGGGTTAATTTTAGCCTCTCTTCCCTGTGGCACCTCTCCTTCCTCAACCCCCCTCTCTAAAAGACTCATTCAGTTTATTTGACAAATACTCAGATTACAATTTAGGTTTTCAAACATAAAGGTTACATTTTAAACCCAGAACAGGGAGGGCATCTGACACAGAGGGATTTCAGAACATGCTTGTAGAGGTCTAAACTACAGGGTTAGCAGCTTTTAGACAACATTTTGTTTTTGTGATTACTTGGTCTTGTACATATGCACTGGGGAGTAGTAGTAGTAGTAGTAGCTGTTGTAGCAGTAGTAATAGTAGTTGTAGTAATAGTACTTGTAGTACTTTAGTACCTGTGCCTCTAGCTACTCCTCGCTCAGGTTCAGTTGTAGTAGTAGCAGTAGTAGTAGTAGTTGTTGTAGCAGTAGCAATAGTAGTAGTAGTAGTAGTATTACTTTACCTGTGCCTCGAGTTGCTCCTCACTCAGGTTCAGCATCTGGTCGTAGGTGAGGCTGGAGAACAGAGCAGCATATTTGTGCAGACGGAGACTCTTCAGCCACTGCGGCACGTCTGAGGGAGGTAAATAATAATAACACTACATGTATTACCTCTCAGATGATACATACAGTCTGTGTATTAAAAGTACAGGTACACACCCCACTGCGGCACGTCTGAGGGACAGTTAAATATGTTTAAATATTATCAGAGAGACGCTATTCATTCTTAAAGGCATGTTACATTTAAATATTAATGAAACTACATGTGTGTACCCCTCTCACATGACACATACATTTTGTGCATTAAAGGTACAAGTACACACCCCACTACGGCACGTCTGAGGGACAGTTACACAGGATTATTATAAAGATTATGATGAATTATGATTATTCTGGACATACTGTGTGTAAACAGTTGTTCATTCATAACCGCACTCTACATTTAAACATGTCATAAGAAAAGCACACGTGTGTACTGCTCTAACATGTGTGACATATGTATAATGTATCAGTTCACCAATATATCAGGCCAATACAGTGAATATAGTGAATTTACATGACATAAATAGGGGAAAATAATCTAAATCTCCCCAAAAATATCAGCAGAGCTTATCAACCATCAGTTTCTCCGAGTTCTAAACCATCGTTATCAAAAAACATTGATGGTTTTCAGATTGTAGAATGTGATGATGTCATACTCCCAGATGGGGCAGAGACACATTTTCCTATTGATTATGTTGCACTTTGCCATGAAATATCCAAAAGATAAATTCACAAATGTTGAACCTGATCATTTCTATTAGTGACTAGACCCAAGAACTCACTGTATTACAACACAAATCTGCATTTGACCAATCTCTACACACGTACTTCTTGCATATGTGTGTTCATATATTTTCACATGTGTATTAAAAGCACACATACCCCACTTACTTAAATGGCCCATATTATGCTATTTTCTGATCTGTTATAATGTTGTTTCCTCATCACAAACAGACCTGGAGTTGTGTTTTGTTTCATTCACACATGTTTAACACACAAACCCTGAATATTTAGGCTGAGTTTTCTCAAACATTTTCTCAAACTCAAACATTGGAATTGCCAATCTCTACTAAACAAAAGGTAAAAGGTTGCTTTTAACTAGAAAACTACCGCTTCATGACATCACAAGGTGGAACAAAGCATTTTGAGTAACATGTGTTACTCAAACATGTGGATGAAACAAAACACAACTCCAGGTATGTTTTTGAGGCGGTAACAACATTATAACATGGCTTAAAGCTCAAAAGAGTCAGTTTTCGTAATATAGAACCTTTAAATGTGTTTATTAAAAGCACATATACACACCCCTCATCCCGCTGCCCTCCTCATGGAAGCTCCCTCGGGTCAGACCCAGCCCCAGGTCGTCCAGGGGCTCGCTGCCTCCGCTGCCCGACGACGCCACACTGCTCTGGGGGGAGAGGGGCACATGCTCGGGGGGTCTGCGGAGGTCCTCTTGAGACAGCCACACCTGCCCCAGAGCACTCCCCGTAGGCTGTGATGAACAGATGGGAGGGGTGAGGGAGACCGAGCGTTTCAGGGGGGAGTGCTGCGGGACGGGGGACACTGTGGGACAAAACACAGGGTTAGGAGTAGGACTGGGAATCACTGGGTCCCTCACGATTCGATACGATACACGGCTCACGATACGATATTATCACGACATGGGGATACATGCGATAATCGATATATTCCACATGATACCAAATAATTTTAGCAACAATATTTCATTGTCAAACCACCACTTGTGCAAAGCTAATATGAAATACATCTATTTTAATCATCAAAACAAGTTTTCTTCCAGTAAAAAAACAACAACATTGTGGTGCGGTCACAAAATAAAAAGCTAAAAGAAACCAAGCACCAAGAAACCATACAGCAGCCCACAATAACAGTACTGTACCACCAAATTTAGTATCACGATTTATCAATATTTCAATATGTTTGGACACCCCTAGTTAGGATTATGTGAAGTTTATGTTCTAGTATTTTATAATCTCAGATACACAAAACAAAGGAGAGGTTTAGGATTATGTGAAGTTTAGAAAAGTCTACCCCTCTCCCTTTCTCTCCCTCCTTCCTCGTCATCTTCCTTCTCTCTTTTGGTCTCTGATCTCTCTCTCTCAGAAGAAGCAGGCTTCGTAGGGAGTCGTCCTGTCTCTCTCCCTCTCTCCTCTCCCCTCCTCCTCCCTCTCCCCCCTCCTCCCTCTCTCCCCTCCTCCCTCTCTCCTCTCCTCCTACTCTCTCTCTCTCTCCCTCTCTGCTCTCCTCATCCTCTCTCCTCTCCCTCTCTCCTCTCCCCCTCCCTCCCCCTCTCTCTCTCAGAATAAGCAGGCTTTGTGGGGAGTCATCCTGTCTCTCTCCCCCTCTCCTCTCCTCTCCTCTGCCCTCTCTTTCTCAGAATAAGCAGGCTTTGTGGGGAGTCATCCTGTCTCTCTCTCCCTCTCTCCTCTCCCCTCTTCTCCCTCTCTCTCTCTCAGAATAAGCATGCTTTGTGGGGAGTCATCCTGTCTCTTTCTCCCTCTCTCCTCCTCTCTTCCCTCTCTCTCTCAGAATAAGCAGGCTTTGTGGGGAGTCGTCCTGTCTCTCTCTCACTCTATCTATAGTTTGTTCTGGTGCAGTTAAAATAGGCCCGTCTAACATTACCTCCCTAAATATTAGACTTTTCCACAAATACAAACCACTCCACACACCCTAAAAGGCAACGGCCAAGGAGTCCACTACAGGCCTGGTTTAGTCATGGTTTAGTCCTGGTTTAGTTGTGATTTAGTCCTGGTTCAGTCCTGGTTCAGTCCTGGCTTAGTCCTGGTGTAGTTCTTGTTTAGTCCTGATTTACTCCTGGTTTAGTCTAGGACCAGGACCACAGTAGTGCCTGTAGGCGGCGCTGCTGTGAGACTGCAGTATTTTTATCACTCAGCTGTCTGTGAGGTCCCCTGGAGGAGGGTCTGATGTGGAAGAGTAAGCCTCATTTTACATCTCACTGATCAAAATAAGATTCATTCAAGATTCATTCATAATTATTGAACATTTAAACTGTTCAAAAGGCTAAGATGTGTTGATTTAGACAAAAAGCACAGTACAACAAAACCAATATATCACATTTAGTAAACCTTTCCATCAAAAACTGTGTATTTCCAAATTTTAAAATGGCTGTTGTGATTTTTAAGTCCAGGGCAGCCAACGAGGTGTGTAATTATCGAACGATCTCAACCGTCGGACATTTCGAAGGCACTGGAGAAGTTTTTGACCTATATGGAGTAAAATAATGGATTTAACCTTAAACAATTTGGATTTGACCAGAGCATTCTACTGAGATTCATTCGACTGTGAGGCTGTAGGCCACTTTACTTAAACTACAGAAGTTTGAATCAAAGTGTGTTGGAGTATTTCTAGATTTCAGAAAATCTTTTGTTACTGTAAAGTTCTGGTGAGGAAACTAAAACAACCAAACTACTACACAAGCCTTAAGAATCGTATCTTGAACAACAATATGTTAAAAGAAATTGTGTAAAGGGATCGAAAAATGTAATCTGGCTGTGCCACAAGGGTCCATTTTGGACCCGCTGCTTTTCTGCTTATGTGGTGTGAATATTTTAGACAGAAATTACAGAAACACGAGCTGCCAAATGTAGACAACCCGATCATTTCTGTAGCAGTAAATGCCCCTAAACAAGCTTCAGAGCTGTTACACAGACAGCTGGCTTATCAAAGAGGCTCCATAACAACTGTTTAACTTTGAATTAGAATAAAACTGTGTTTCTCTCTAAACTACAACAAATGGACTTAAAGTCATTATTGATCAACAAGAAATAAACGAGATGAATGACCTCCAGTATCTGGGGGTTATTTTAGACTCTAAGCTCAAATTTGACGCCATAAAGACAGATTAAAAAAAAAAGATATAAGCTATAAACTGTTTTTGTATGATTCGACCATATATGCATGCTATGATTTTATCTCATTCGTATTGTGCCATCGTCTGGGCCAGGCCACAAAATCAGTCCTGGAAGCTTTAGTGTCACTGCATAAATAGACACTTAAGGTATCTGACCTAAAACCAGTGAAGTGGCATCACTGCAAAATTATTCAAAAATATAACATGACTTTTGGTAATTTTATCCATTTCTGCTTGGTGAAAGCCATTTTAAGTGTCTTAACGGTCCTGCTCCTGGTGTACTGTGTGAAGTGGGATGAGGCCTATTCTTTTAATGTGTGTGTTAGGGATGGGTCGATACCAATATTTGTCCTACTGCTGTGGTCGATATTTGCCGATACTGATATTTAGCTTTCAAAATCCATAGCAAGGGTAACAAATGTGTCTTAAGTTGAAGAAAAGCTCACTAATTAACTTTTCACTTTTGTAAAAATAATAATAAAATGTATTTATCTGGAAAATTAAGTAATTTGTTACATGTTTGTGTAACATACAGCCATTTAACACTGTTTTATTTCCATATTTATTCATTAGTCTATTCAAAAAGGACACTCAGAGAATGGGGCATGGCAAAAAAATTGTGTCATCGAATATTGGTATTGAATGGTGCAATCGCCTGATACCAATACTGGAGCCGATATATTGCCCACCCCTAGAGTGTGTTCTTATCTATGCCTTTTACTTTTTCCTTTTTTACTAACTTACTTTAAAAGCCTAACCAGGGACAGGGGCTGAAATGAGCCTGTGGCCAGAAACCTTAAGTATATGGACATCAGATACCTATGTGGTGCCATGTTTAACTGTTCTGTCCCTGTCAAATAAACACATATAATACATATCAGCCCTGTGTGACTCACATGCGCCCGCTGGTCCGGTGCCCACAGCATTGATGGCGGCTGGCACAGAGGAGGACGGAAACAGGTGCCCGTTCTCAGAACTCCACTGCACCCCCTGCTGCTGCCAGCCGTTCAGCCGGTCCTCAGAGCCATAACGGGGGTAAGGCCGGCTCCTCTGCCCCCCTCCGGAGCTCTGGGTCTGGGGGTAGGGCTGGCTCTTCTGCCCCCCTCCGGAGCTCTGGGTCTGGGGGTAGGGCTGGCTCTTCTGCCCCCCTCCGGAGCTCTGGGTCTGGGGGTAGGGCTGGCTCTTCTGCCCCCCTCCGGAGCTCTGGGTCTGGGGGTAGGGCTGGCTCTTCTGCCCCCCTCCGATGCTCTGGGTCTGGGGGTACGGTTGGCTCTTCTGCCCCCCTCCAGAGCCCTGGTTGTGGGTTGCCCTTTCCAGACTGTCTCCCCGGCCCGCGTGCTCCTCGAGGTGGGTGAGCCAGAGGGCGAGGGCGGAGCGATCTTCGATGGAGGTGGCTGGGTGTATGAGGGCGTACGACAGGAGCTGGCGCGATTCCTCCACGTGGCGCCCCGACTCAATAGTCTGTGCCAGAATCCAGGGAAGAAGCCGCATGTACTCGCCCTTTGCCTGCGAGTTTCCTGGTTTGAGCAGTGGCAGGTGAGACAGGACCAATGAGATCGCTCGTTCTTTCGACTCGCTGTGCCATTGGTTGATCACCGCTATGGGTAAAACACACAGAGGAGGGTTAGACCAAGTACTACCAAAGAAAAGATCTGGCTTTCCGAGTACCACCAGAACTAAACCAGGTTTATAATGGTACTATTCCAGGTCTAATCTAAGGCTAAACCAGGTCTAAAAGTGGACTACATTATTTCCACTGTAGTTCTAAACAAGAAATAATCCAAAGGAGGACAAAAAGTGGACACAATTAACTGTAAATGAGGCAAACTCACAAAGTGAAGAGCTGTCCAAGTACCACTTGAAGGAGGTGTATCACAGTTTGAGAAACACTGGTTTAGACATTAGGGCTATAGGAGGAATTAAAGCCTGCCATTTTTGAAGTCCCATCATTTCCTCCACAAACAACAAAATCTCTTGTCTTATTGTGCATAAAAACTGCTAACTCTGTAGTGTAGATCTGTACAAACATGTTCTGAAATGTGATTCTTGTATTAGTTTGTCAGTTCAGATTTCAGTCTTCGTGTCAGTTTTTCTGGGCATGGTTTAAAATGTGAGCTTTGAACAGAATTCTGTTATTAAAATATAAATCACAAATCGATCGAACCCATAACCTCCTTACTGAGAGGAGGAGACAGGATAACCACTCTGCCACTACACTCTGCTCTTAGGCGGAGGAATGCACATACCACAGAGGAAGAATGCAGCCCAGTCAGACTTAACCCTTTGCACACAGGAGAATCTAGGTCAGAACTAAACCAGGACTAAACCACAACTAAACCAGAACTAAACCAGGACTAAGCCAGGGTTAACCCCAAGCTAAACCAGGACTAAACCAGGACTGAACCAGGACTAAACCAAGACTATGTTATGACTTAACTAGAACAAGACTTTTGTAGAGTTTTGGTTCAAACCTGGGTCATTCCTGGTTCAGTCCTGGTTTAGGCCTGGCTCAGTCTTGGTTGAGTCCTGGCTGAGTCCTGGTTTAGTCCCTGGTTCAACCCTGGTTCAACCCTGGTTCAAACCTGGTTCAGTCCTGGTTAAGTCCTGGTTTAGTCCCTGGTTCAATCCTGGTTCAGTCCTGGTTCAGTCCTGGTTCAGTCCCTGGTTCAACCCTGGTTCAAACCTGGTCCAGTCCTGGTTAAGTCCTGGTTTAGTCCCTGGTTCAATCCTGGTTCAGTCCTGTTTCAGTCCTGGTTTAGTCCCTCATTTAACCCTGGTTCAATCCTGGTTCAGTCCTGGTTGAGCTCACAGTTACATTAGTTAGGGTGTTTCTAAATGAGGAAAGTCCTGGAATAGTCTGACGTCTGGGTCTGGTTTTGGGTCTGGACCAGGGTCTAAAGTCGATGATGTCATGGTCCAAGTATGAGGCCACGCCCCCACACAGACAGGAAGTGACACGGGCCAACAGGAAGCAGCAGGATGGGCCCCAAAACAGGAGAAGAGAGGGAGCAGACACACAAACCACTACTACTACTACTACTACTACTACTACTACTACTACTAATGCTACTACTACAGCTTCTACTGGTACTACTACTGCTACTACTGTTACTGCTACTACTACTAATGCTACTGCTACTGCTGCTACAAATACTGCTACTACTACTATTGCTACTTCAAATACTACTGCTGCTACTACTAACTGGTACTTCTACTTCAAATACTACTAATATTGATATTACTTCTTAAGACTGCTGCCATGTCAATAAACAATTTGAAACCAAATATTTGAGGTGTAATAAGTCCTAACACAAGTGTAGCACTCTGGTGTCTCTGGAAAAACTGTGTCTGCATTTGATGACATCACCCATTGCAGCGTCACCACGGCAACTGCACATTACGCCATCACCACGACAACCGGCAACAGCACATTACATCATCACAGCCCTGGACAGAGACCAGGACTGGACCAGAGACTTCTGATCCCTTACTGGTCCTGGCATAGTCCTGGTTTAGACCTGGCTTAGTCCAGGTTTAGTCCTGGCATCGTCTAAAACAGGTCTGTCCTGGCATAGTCCTGGCATAGTCCTGGCATAGTCCTGGCATAGTCCTGGTTCAGACCTCATGAGAGCTCAGGGTGGTACATGTGATCAGTGATCAGACACCCACTAACCCAAAGGTTAACGATTCAATCCCTGGTGGAGTGTGGCAGCCACTATAATAGTCCTGTTATTGTCTTGGTATAATCCTGGTTTAGTACTGGTTCAGTCCTGTTTTAGACCTATTTTAAACCTGTTATAGACCTGTTTTAGTCCTAGTTTAGTCCTGGTTTAGACCTGATTTAGACCTGTTTTAGACCTGTTATAGACCTGGTATAATCCTGGTTTAGTCCTGTTATAGTCCTGTTATAATCCTGCTTCAGAGTTTGTTCAGTTCTGTTTTAGTCCTAGGTTGAGTCCTGGTATAGTACTGTTATAGTCCTGGTTCTGTGCTGGTTTAATCCCGTTATAGTCCTCTTATAGTGCTGTTTTAGACCTGTTTTACAACTGTTATAGTCCTGGTAAAGTCCCTCAGGTGTGCAGAGGCGTGGTTGTACCTGGGTCGTTGGCGTCTGTCTCTGCGGCGACCAGCTCGCTGCACTCGGACAGAGAATGTTCCAGACAGAGCTGCAGGAAGCGCGCTTGTGTCCGGCTCACCCTCTTCAGCAGCGACAACAGCGCCACTGTCTGTTCACACTCATTCCACCCTTTAAACCACCCCGCCAGCACGGACACCTGGTCCCGGAACATCATGGTCCGGAGTGGAACGCCAGGAACGCCAAGG
>KN476068.1:0-10746 GCA_000787095.1 Periophthalmodon schlosseri
ACCCACGTCTACTTGTATCACACAAATTAAACCTTTGCAGAGGCACTTACCTGCTTTGACAGAGCGACTACAGCCCGGCTCTGTATCTACACTTCTCCAGACAGTGGTAGAGACAGAGGCACTTTCCATCCCTCCTCCATCCTTCTCTCTCACCGGCTGTTCTCCTCCGGTCTGCATGTTTGCACTCTGAGCACTGGTGGGAAAGCTATCTCTGGATTCAGAAGAGGAGACCATGCTTTGCGAAATGTCTCTTTCTGCTTCCGTCTTCTCTGAATGACCACCGCCATCTTCTCTGTTTGAACCATATTCTGCTGGACTTTTGCAGTGGTGACTGGCCTCTGATATATTATTTTCAAAGTTGTTGCCAAGACTTCTGTATGGGGAAATGGCATTGGGCTGTGAATAAACAGAGAAAAAAACATGTTACACAGGTGTACTTCTTATAAACTTCACACACAGAAAAACATGTCAATATTGTTTCATAATTTGATACGACATCTAATTAAGTTAAACTAGGCCAATGTACTTTTAGGGATGCAACAACACAGTTTTCTCAAGATTTGACACGGATGTGAATACATAGGTAACGACATGGATATGATGTTTTAGGCCTCAGAAGAACAAAAACAAAAGTTAGATTATTCGATACTACATAACGATTATTTTGGTATCTGTTAAAGTATGGCACAATTACTGTGCAGTAGTGACATGTTGTGAGCTCTTATTAAATGATTCAATATTATATTGAGTATTGTTGCATCCCTAGATTTTTACTCCTAGCGAACTTCTACCTTCCAAAAGAGGGGGATGTTTACGAATTTCAAGATCTGTTAGTAATGTAGTCCAGATTATCCGTCAATTTCAATTTGGCAAGATGACTGTGAGGGAGTTATTTTTACAGGACAGGGAAACAAAACTTTCTCATAATAAAAATGTAATCAAATGAGTGATTCTTACAGTGTCCGTAAAGTAGGGAAAATACAGAGCTCTCTTGATCCATTTTAAACAGTGCAAATCCCCATCAATTTCCTTTACAATATCTTCATAATCCTCTCGTGCACGGCGCACCTCGTTCCTCAACAGGTATCCTCGTGCACGCGCCTGCGGGACAGTTACAAAAACTCACAAGTAAACTGGACACAATGACAACTTGCCACGGGCTTCAAAGGCAGAAAATCATATCACACTCGGCTGCTCCTGGAAATACATGTTTTCAAGTCACGTGGTAAGCCATTATTCATTTGGACGAACTTCTAAACAGAGACGATTACCTGAAAATGTGTGATTATCCTCTCCAGTCTACCCCTGTCCATCGCTATGGAAACATGACAGCGCTAACGTGACTAACACGGAGAGCGGGAGATGAACTCAAACTTTTCATGTTGTTCCGGGTCAAACTCAAAAACTAAAACTCAAATGATCTATTCGTGTGCATAGTTTTTGATTTTAATGCGGTGACTCTTTAAAGTCGAGTAGACAGACCACAGAACATCCATCCTGTTCCATGCTGATATAATGCTAACTTAGAACCTCGCTTATTTAACAGGTTAAGTCATATTTACTTTTATTTAGAAAAGACGCCCGCGGAAATGCTATTCATGTGTGTTTTGTTTAAAATGGAACTATTTATCACATGGACTTTTTTTGTATTAAGTTCTGCCTAATATTGTCTGAAGATGAGTAATGCTGCAAACCAGAGGACCCTGTTTCAAGCCTGGGGCACTGTCGTGTCTCAAAACAAGGTGGTTCCGCCTAAAAATGATGGTAAAAAAGCCACGGCACGGCGCAAGACGATTCCAAGCAGCAGCAGCAGCACTAGCACGTACCAAACCATAGCTCCAAGACCTGCTCCGAGACATTCACTTTGGAGTGAAATAGGGCACGGGTCCTCCTACAGCACAGAAGGCCCAGTAAGTTCAGGCAAAGCTACAGCTACTTTTGGCTATCAGGAGGATGACGACGATGATCTGATGGTGGTAGCTGTGCATGAAGCAGAGAAGACGTTGCAACTTAATAATACACACTTTAGAACAGATGACAACCCCATAGAATCAGAGTCTAGTGCACTGCCTCTCACTATCCCTTATGGACAGAGTTATCCTGATTTCCCTGGATTTGACAGCTCTTCAGCCAAAGTATGGATCTACCCCACAAACTACCCCCTCAGGGAGTACCAGCTGAAGATCTCAGAGACTGCCCTCTTCAGGAACACACTGGTCTGCCTCCCAACCGGGTTAGGGAAGACCTTCATTGCTTCTGTTATCATGTACAACTTTTACCGTTGGTACCCATCAGGAAAGATTGTTTTCATGGCTCCCACCAAACCTCTTGTGGCACAACAGATTGAAGCATGTTATAAAGTCATGGGAATCCCACAGGCACACATGGCAGAGCTGACAGGTAATGCTTTCTCAGAGGGATTTAACCATATGACTTACTTTTTCTTGTATGTCAGTAACAGTGTAATAACTCCACAGGCAGTACAGCAGCAAAGCAGAGACAGGAGGTGTGGAGAGCCAAACGCGTGTTCTTTCTCACTCCTCAGGTCATGGTGAACGACCTGTCCAGAGACACATGTCCAGCTCAGCAAGTCAAGTGTGTTGTGATAGACGAGGCCCATAAAGCTCTGGGAAACCATGCCTACTGTCAGGTGCACTGCTTCTACTTACACAAACACACAATATCTTGCAAAGTTAATCAAGTTTACCTTTCCTTTTAAACAAGATGGTTAATAAGATTAGTAGGCAACACAAAATAATTTTCTTACATGGATAGATGGATAACGTTGTGGCTCTGTTTTCTCATTATTTTGTCTGCTACATAGAAGTGTTATAAAAAAAAAAACAAAAAAAAGAAAAAAACAGCGGCACAAGATGAGAGAAGATGAGGCACAAGTACATGATGAGTTTTTATTATTGAATGATTCTGTCATACCCTTACTGGCATAATGTTCATGTTACTGATGAGTGATATGAGTACAGCTTCAAACTTTACTAATGTGTGTGCTATACATGTACTGTGTATTTTCATTTAGCTAGAGTTCGCTCTTGTTTTAGAGCGGCCTTTAGGTGGCAGTAGAGTAGATCACACCTGGACGGCTGAGGGATTACACAGACATCTTTAGGTGGCAGTGTTGTGCCACTTGCGATCTTGAGACTTGAGATCTCTACTAGAACCTTTATAAATAAGAAATACCATATAGTAATCACACTAATTCTTTCAACTTACTTCTTACTTGTGTTTCTCAGGTAATTCGACAGCTTGCCAGTCAGACTAAACATTTCCGGATTTTGGCTTTGAGTGCGACTCCAGGCGGGGACACAAAGGTCAGTGCATCGGCCAATCATTTACTGACTCGTGTGTTTGTTTATGTGGCATGACACACTTTCAGCAAGTCTGGAGTTTAGGATTTTCATAAATTTAGAACAGATAGAATACTTAGCTCTTATAAATAAAATTGCATTATTTGTTGCATATTTATTGGTTTTAGTCACATTACTTTTTCCTTTTATGCACACCAATTTGGGGACTTGACAAATTGGTAATTGTTATGGCAGCTGTCCCTACTTTTCATCACTTGGTAACCAATAGATGAAGGGTGCATGTGACTTCTGATTTTCTAATGGGTAGTTGACTGGGTTATGGCAATATATAAAGAAAAGGCAAATTTATATTTGCAGTATCTGTATTTGCTATGAAAAATCACAGCTTTGGTCTATTGAGGGATAGGCCTGCCACAATGACAAACTTTGAAGTGCAATATATTGCTGAAGTAAATATAGACTATAAATGATAATGTTTAAATTAATTTGTTCTACTGACAAAATAACCCTGGATGTTATCTCCCAAAAATATTGTATATGCAGTAAATACATTATCTGCAATAAATAAATGGCAAATATGAAACACCTCTGTAGTTAGTTTGTATCTATAAATGTGTTATAGAAGTTATTCATCCAACATTTTTAGCTCAAATATCATCATAGTACAGAAAAATAATTTCCCCACTAGTACAATGAAAAAGTACACACAATAAATATTGACCCCCACAAATGATTGTTCCAACTATTCTTTATTGTACATATAGTAATTATCATGACAGGCCTGTTGAGAGACAGTGAACTGTATGAGATTTTGTTTTCTATTTCTTGCCAGTCTGTGCAGTCGGTCATCTCTAACTTGCTCATATCTCATATTGAGCTTCGTTCAGAGGAGAGCCCTGATATCCAGGCCCATTCCCATCAGCGTAGTGTGGAGAAAATGGTGGTCCCACTCGGAGAGACCCTCTCTGCTTATCAAACAAGATACTTACAGGTATGTTACAGTCTTGACTAGAGTCGTACATCTGTAGTGCTTTAGTAATTGATGGTGTCTTAACGTAGTGAATTTATTACAATAATAATGAATTATATGCACAACAGTAGAGAGGAGAATTTGAACTGTTTAATCGGCCTTTCACTTATGAAGATGCTGTTTACTTGTACATCTCAGTATGCATAGTTTTTGTGCAAGATTATAATCTGTAATTCACAAAAAGGCGATGCAATCATTTTCTCAAAAGGAAATGTTTATTTCACATTTCATTTTCTCAGCGTCTGTTATTTCATGATTGGTTTAATAATCTTAAAGCCACAGCCTGTTTCAGACTGGGGTTAACATATATTGCATCCTCTTTACATATGAATATGTGTACATATGTCAGTTTTCATATTGTAACGCCTTGGTGATACAGCAGCCTAAATGGCTGTATCAGTTCTTCTTTATTTGGCACATGTCCACGGTAGGGTTGTGTGTTTTGGCTTGACCTGATTTGACTTGATTCACTGTACTTGCCTGGAGCCTCCATGCCTCTGTGACCTGCTCATTAATATGATCGGCCTCACCTCAACCCTCACGCTATGTTAGAAATGGGAGTGATATTTTATGTATAGTAGTTTAAAAGCATTTGTTTACTTTCACATGTGTTTTTGTATTCAGTTTTGGGATGTGTCAGAATTGCTGAAGTTCTAATCCATTTTTGTTTTATTGCAAAACCAGCCAACATTGCAGTAGGGCAGGATAGGAGAAAAACACATTTTATTGAAACCAGATAACCACAGTAGCCGCTGCTGTTGCACTTGCATATTCACAGTACAGCACACTTTTGCAAAACACTAAAATAAGCAGAGAAGGAAAACAGTTTGTTTGTTTCATCCTGTTAAAGGGAACTTAAATATTCAAATGCTTCATGGCTTTTTGTTTACATTAAACTCTGCACAAGTCGCTGAATGCTGACAAACTCTTTGGATGTGAGTAGCTCACTGTAAAACTGCTTTTAACTGAACAAAGGACACAGGCACCACACAATTCTACCATACTTTTCTGACAGAACATAGTTAGTTTCAACAACAGCCTTCAATACAATATACCATTTTAAAAAACAAACATTTTATAGACTTCCACTGCCCTTGCTCCCTGATCCTCACAGTGTTGATATGGCTACTTCATGTCCAGTTAATACAGTTTGCATATTTTGTGGCACCAAAGCAAACAACCCATGACTTTCTGTAGAAAAGGACATAATTCAGTGAATATAGCTGGTGTAACACTGCAGTGTTGCATTGGTTCATTTACAAAACAAATATTATGAACATACAACTCCCCCCTTAGATTCTGTGATACAAAATAAAAAATATAATAGTCTATTTAAACATAAACATCATTTATCACAGTAGATATTCTCTGTGCGCTTGTCTTTTCTAGTTTCATCAGCAGCAGTGGCATTTGCAGTGCAGTAGTGAGTGCAAACAGACTTACAATGGTGGAACAGAGATGAGGAGAGAGAGAGAGGTACATAGGTATGTCCATGACATGTGGAATGCATTGAACTTGTCTGAGAGAAAACATGATGAGTAAGTCATGATTGTCATCCAGCAGTAGTATGAACAGGTTTGGTTTGTAAGAGAGCTCTGTCTTTACCCTGTACATTCAACCCTACATGTGGTGTGAGGCTTCCTAGTGTCCTGCAGATTGAGCTTATTTATGGTTCAACCAGAGTTATTTCAGGTAGTAATGAGATTTGAGGTTCTACCACTGTCAAGTGCATTGTTTTGTCTGATATCTATTGCACTAACTACACATCCTATATAGCAGTGTTTAGCATTACATGAATATCCTGATAATTTAAAACAAAACATACAGAACAGACAGACCTGGCCTGACAAAGTGCTTATGTTGTGGCACACTACAAAGTCTCAGGGCAGGTGTGTATGTCTGGCTGTGGTCAGGCTGTGGTCTCACAGATCCACAAATGCCCTGTACTTCTTCTCAGGCCAACCAGGGCATGGCAGTGACTTGGAGTGAAGGTTCAGTTCAAGTGGACAAGAACTCACTGATGTTAGAGTAAGGGTTCTATTCCCATATGCCCCATGTAATGCCCAGGCTGTTGTCAATCATGTTGGTGGTCTCTTAAAGTAAAGCAATGACAGAGGCAGTCTAATTCTTCTGGCAGGTCAGATATAGTGTTGCCCTCAGCGTCGCTCCAAAAACCAGATCTCATTCTGCCGGTGGCTGTGGGCTGGGTTTGTGTAGCCGGCTATGATGAATGAATCGTTAACACACATGTTGGGAGAGTCCAGCAGCTCTGCCAGGGTGTTCATCTGATTCATGATGGTCATTTCATTAGTTGGACCAGTAAACGGCCTGAAAATATGTGCATAGCAATACTAGTTAGCATTTGGGGAGTATAATTAATCATTTACTCACAAGTTACATTTTTCTGAATTTACATTGAATTTAAGCCAAAAAGATTCATAATACAGTTGCATGTCATTGTCTACTGACCGTGTATATACAATAGTAGCAGGCCAGAGCTCGATGGCGATGTCGTTGTCAGAGGGTTGAGGAGGCTGGGCCTGGTGCACTGCAGGAAGGTAATAGGCCACAGTGACATCATGAGAGAAGACTGAGCGGCTCTCATCTGTGCGCACCACTGTCACAATGGGCAGGGACATGCCCAGGTAGTGACCTGTAAAAGAAATGACCCATCCATAAGCTACTACTTCTTCTCCAAAATAAGATCATGAATACGATTGGCTTACCCAAAGAGTTCTGCTCGCAGATGTATCTCATGATCCTCATAAATCCATAGCAGATGCTCTGTTCATAAGTGTCCTCTCGCATTGTAATACAAGCCCAGTGGCCCTTTTCATAATGCCGCTTCTCATACAGCAGCTCCCCACACTAAAAAGAAAGCACAGGTAAATGGACTGTTCCATCATTGGAAGATTTTGACAAAAAGGATCTTGGCTTTGTTAAACTGTGTCCTGTCACTGTGTGTTTTGTTTAATACTATGACTATTGATTTAAGTGTTGTTAGTGCATTACTGACACGTTCTTAGAACTGTTTCAACATACAGTGCTGATTATGAGTAGACTTGGCTGTATGAACTGAAGTGTGGAAAACTGTGTCTCACATATGGAAAAAAACAGCACATTCTAGGTCTGGCCAACTGTAGACCTTCTCCTCGAAAGTTATGCTCTTTTTAGGTTGTGCTGGCCAACCGCATGTTTAAAACTACTGTACCACTGTTCTAAGAATAGGGTGTCATGGTGTTCCTATTTTAACTACAGTCCCAATCAGGATGTAATGAACTAATTAACTCAAGTTAAACCAATTAGCCCTTGTTCTTTATATGGGCCCATGAGGACAAGAGTGTTTTTTGTGTTGTGACATCATGTCTCTTTCTTTCCTAGTAGCAACAGTTACCAGTTTTCACTATATATTTATGTGACACAATTATTATGGACAGTAAGATGCGAAGAAAAACTGACTGACATTTCTTATACATTCTAGAAATTCTTAATTGGCGTTGTGAGATACACCGTCAAGTGCTTTTGTAACTTTCCATTATCACTGAAGATAAACACATGATGCCGTGGAAGAGTAGACAGGGGTGTGTACCTTCTCTTTGCGGGTGAGGAGTGTAAATGGCACATGTTCTCTGCCACTGCGACCATCATTGTTGGTAGTTAGCTGCTGAATGGGTTCGGCCATATCTGTCCACAAACATAAAACAAAACAATGTTCACATTTGTCAGTGAACTTTAATTCCAGAAAGCACATACAGTTCAAGAGCGTCTTTACATCTTAAGTAATTTCACGCACATGCTATCTGCTCGTATTAATCTGCTGACAGTGAGAGGTTTGTGCAGCGGTAGGATGTCGCACAGAGTGATAGTTATTAGAACTGACTGAGCTGTCCAAGGCCCTGTGTAGGTGGCAATAGCATTTAATAGCTCTGAATTTTAGATGACATGATTTCACATAGGATATCTACTGTACTTTTGAAAAATGAAAACAAAAATTCCCTAATATTGTTCATTGGTAAACATCAGGGATTCTTCTTTGCTGTGTGCGTGTATCCAAATTCTCTCCTCATTCAAAACAAGGACACTTAATAATTGCTGCACTGTAATAGGCAGACTATCTGTTTCTATGGCAGCATTTTAAGAGCCAATCCGTCTGAGACAGAAGCATTATATCTTTAAAATGTGTCAAATTTGTGCAATCCATACATTTACAGTGCTGGCCTGGTGTAATACAAAAACAACATGAGGATAGGTACGCCTTCTAATCCTCACTGATGCACAGAGCTCCAGCAAGTCATTCACTTCACTGTAGTTGTTGATTAGAGCAGTGTTCTGAGGCTGGATGAAGGACAGCGTGTCGGACTGTGTTACTGGGTCTAAAATCACGCTGATTACAAATGTAAGGGTTATATTCATATTCATATATTTTTTTTTATATTGCAACACCACAGGAGTGTTATTTGGAGTTTGGAAACATGCATCTGGTCAGTACTTCTTTTAGCTGGACATTTCCCATCCAATGGAAATAACAAAATGTAAACAGTTTTGAAACACCATTTCCTCAAATCCAACAGTCCTGTAAACGTCCTGTAAAGATGGTGTAAAACGGCACCTCCAGTCCTGTTGCATAGGTTAGCTTTATTTAGTTTCCTGGGGTTCTACTGATCTGTTATTATGGTTTAAAATATTATTGGGAAAAATCAAAGCAGTCCCGCGTGGAGCACTGTCCAGTAAATCTAATACTGTCTTAAATATTCCAGTCAGTTTAAGTGAATAAAAGAGTTTCTCTCAGAAAGCTTGGCCCATGATGAGCTACCATCTAATATATGAAGTGACTGGATTATGTGGTTTCTTTCCCCCCTAAGGACCATGTCATGACAAATCAGAGCCACATATTCATATTTTTAAAAAGCAAGGAGCCTCGTGTGACCCATCTACATTCCCGACAGCCTGCAAATAGATCACACATACCCACAATACAGACTAATCCAATAAGTCACCACCAACTGAAACTACAACTTGAAGCTTTACATTAGATACACAAATAATACATAATTCAATAATGCCTAGAGTTAGAAGATGAATTTACTACAAATGAGCAGTGAAACCTGCTGAGCACCCTCATAGAGATTGTAGATGGAGCCAGCACTCACAGCGAACTCATTAAGAACACACTTTGTTTTGGTCAGATTGTCTCAGGTTGTTGTCTTGAGACCAGTGTTGTGCAACATTAAACTTAAAGGAGGCAACACATGCTGGGTGCTGTGGCTTTAATTAATTTACTCACAAGACACATGTCTCGGGGGCCCTTACCTCAGGGGCCTTTCATATTATTTTTATGTATGATATGATGTTTAGTTATAGAAGTTTGTATACAAGTATTAAGTTGTCCTACCTCAAAATGCAACTTTCTGCATTATAGTTATAATCAATAACTAGACAATAATTGCCTTGCCTCAGAGAGTCAGGGATTCAATGACCAACCAAAACGCCCAGAACACGTCCTGAGCTGTATGCCCACAGTAGTTTTCTGTCTCTATTTGTCTGTGCGCATATGAAGCTTGATCCTCGAAGCTCAACTGTGGAGGGTCTGCGGCCTAACGCGCGGTCCTGGCTCAAACTGGTTTTCTGTGTTCAAACTAGGTCACTGTACATAGCGACATGCCTGGAGGGAGTTGAGTAAGAAGAAATACTTTCGCACAACTTTTTAGGATATTTAGTTGCAGAAACAATGTGAACTTTCACATTGAAAGTGTGGTGTCTGGGTAGTGGGTACCTTCAGGAACGTCAACTTGATGTCCCCGGGCCACGTCTTGCCAGTAGTGCAACAGACGGTCGTGGTCCTCTTCTTCCTCCATTGTTTCTCCTTCTTCCAGACTTCCATTGCCGGAGTCTGACAGCTGATCCTCGGAGAACGACTCCAGGTCTTCCAGCGTGATCATTCCTTGTCGGTCGGGCCCAATGCTCTCCCCTCCGCCGCCACCATTCATCTGACAGCCTCCTCGGTCCATGTTTCCTTCGTAAAGCTGCTATAACCTATACCTCAAATGTTTTTAACGCACACTCAACGGTACGACGACCTGCACGACAATGCGCGAATTGCAGTTCTTACTGTATCTAGCTAAGCTGTTTTCCTCCCGATCTCGATCGCTGCGATGTAGGAAAAACTATCTTTTCTGAAGAAAAAACGGGCTTATTGCGACTTTTCCGTGGCATTTGTTATTTTTACGCTTATCTTTTCATTCTGAGCGCAGCGGAATGATATCCTCTATATCTAATTTGGGTAAAAACGAAGGATGTGCGTATGTCGCTAGAGCTGTGCAAGTTTCGTCTGCTTTACCAGGAGGTGTACGCAGTGTTTATAGCAGGCGAGGGCGGACCACGTGACGCTGCGGG
>KN476068.1:10908-22545 GCA_000787095.1 Periophthalmodon schlosseri
TGTACTGATCACAGACACAAAAGCAAATAGTGCTTAGGCCTACTTATGGTATTATTAGTACAGCCTATACTTCACTATGACTAGAACTTTGTATTGCAATACTCATTGCTTTAATTTCTTGTTCATAGGGTTCCCAATAACATATTTTTTTTATTGATAACAGTTCTATAATAAAACTGTTATTGATGCCTGCATAGCCACAGCTTAAAATGGAGCATATTTAAAAATGTATAGTAGATTTATACATCTGTTTTCACTGACCTTAAACCTCTTAAACAACTCACTGTGAGCGAGCTGATCATTTGTCATGAAATAATGTTTATTATAAGTCTTATAAAATGCAAACAATCAATTAGGCTGATCTGCTTTCATGGCAAAAATTGACTTACATTATCAACAGAATGTATTCTTTTTCATGTATTTTGTATATTTTTTGTAATGGAAGTACTTTCTCACAGCACATTTGTTGTGGGTTATATTGAATAATTTATGTGTACACTTCAGTGCAGTTTATGATAAACTGAACATTCAGCCCACAAGTATAAACAGAACAGTATATGTAAATATATTGCTGCCATTTTATCCACTAGATTACAGGAAGACAAATTTAAGATGTTTTGTTTAAATTTCCCCTCTGCTGTCCTCCTGCCACAGACACCATGTTGCTGACTTTAGCCGGCACGTACCACAGTGGGCGCATTATATAATCCTCCATAATATGGAGTGCGTGGATAGGCATGGCGTGTTCATGCCCACATACAATGATGCTCAGCTGGGAGATGGATCTAATAGGCCCCTGTTGGTTCTTTCCCAGCACCCATCCACCTATGATGTCCCCTGCCTCCATACATCTTTAGATTCTAAAATAAAACTGCACATTTCACAAAACACGTCAACAGCCCTAAGGCATCTGTTGTCACAAAATGGTTATGTGCATCATGGTAAATGTTCTTTAGTTTGCACTCTTTGCACTTTTTATTAATAGCTCCCATCGCACTGGTTTGTTCACTGAGTCACTTGCTCTCAGCCAGTAGACCAATCATAGCCAGAGTTTGAGTGCACATGCTCTGTGCGGCTGCACTTGGCACTGTTGTTGTGGTTCCTCTATATGAATCGCAATATATCATGAGTTATGAGGATTTGCCCTCAGAAGTTATCATAGATGCATTCATTGAGCGTCCATTTGAATTGTATTGAAGAATTCAAGACAAAAGAACAAGTTAAGTTTTAACACTGCACAACACTGTCTTAAGTAGCTTGATGGCTGAAACTACTAAATAATAAGCAGTTACAATATTGTGAAATACGTAAGGGTATGGTACAATTGCGTAAGTGTTCAAACCTCAAAAATGTCTAATTAAAATATTTGTCTGTGATGTGAAAGGTGTGAAAGCGCCTTGAGCGTCTCCCAACTGCACATAGCTAGGCGCATGCCATGCACGTCAAAACAATGATGTACAGGCTAGACTGAGATTAACTCTAGCAATGTGTTAGATTAATGGTATTAGTAATGTTATTATAGGCACAACAACAAAATGTTTAAGTCTTTAAGTTGGTGATCGTAACTAGTGTCTGCAAGACAACTGCTCCCCATATTGATTGATAATGATTTACAATTAGATTTTGTTTTATCTTCGTAAAACAAATACATATGTTGCTAGTAAAAATTGTATGAACATAAAAAGATTACAAAGACCCAACTTTATCATTGTCGGTCTGAAACGATCGGATCCCAATTCAATTAAAATGAGACGAATTGCACAGCCCTAGTTCAGTGTGTATTGTGTTATTCTGTTATTTAGCAAATACATGTGTAGGTGTTAAGTTGTGCATGCAGACACATGCCCTGTCTGAGAACCAACATGCTCAAGAGCACAACAAGGCAGTGCTGGATTAACAGACACTGACCTGGTCAAACCCATTAAGAGCCCCTGGTCAGAACAGAGAATGGGTAATCCCAGGGAGGGCAGGGCCAATGGTGGGAACACTTGATTGGCTGTGCACACACTCATCCATGTGTTGCTAACATGCAGAGCACACAGAGCATGCTTAACATGGGCACAAGACTCTTACAGTGATACCCTCACCTGAGAAATATAGAGAACTGCTAACACATACTATTCATCCACTCTTCATTCTTTATAAATGATGGCATGGATCTCCATCCAGAACCTTACTGTCTTGTACAATGAGGCTGTAATAATTAATCAGAATAATCCTTATGCGTTATTACAAAATAATCATTAGTCATTATCTGGAACAGACTGTAGCACATGCAATTTGCAATCAAAATAGGTTTTATCATAAAGATAGCAGTATTTTTAAATAAGAATATCTACTTTGTGATTTTCAAAAAGAATAAACACAATTTATAAATATTATCTATCAATACAGCTTCATTTGACATATTTTAGCTTTTAACTTTAACTTTTTTGTTTTTTTTTTAAACCCCAAGTCACGTTTGTCTTGATCGTTTGACGAGTCAACACATCGAAAAAATAATTTCTGACTAGTTGACTTCTAAAATAATTGTTGGTTACTGCTGTATTACGCAGATATTTTGACAAAAGTTTACATTTCCAAACCCATAACCCATACCCAGTATATTATCTGATATATATCGAGAAGGTCTGCCCGTCTTCCCCATGTTATATATGTGATATCACCTGGTTATATGTGATGTGCCCATGACCTCCTTGCACTGGCTCTTTTAAAAGGGTAGAGGAATTAACAGATGTTATTCAACTCCTTCTTTTGTCAGTGCAGAGTACTCGCATTTAATAAAGATGTTTTTTTTCACATAGCTCACGACTTCAATATACAGGGTGTCCATAAAGTCTCTTCACAATTTAAAAAATGTATTACAAAGGTAATTGATAAGATATCTTAATCAAACTTGATCTATTGTACTCAGTGGTTTCCAAAGTTTTTATCCCTCATTTAATACACGTCTATATGGGCACCATTAGTCACATGAAGCACATCAAGACAGTACTCGATTTCTTGCCATGTTCACTGTATCAATGGTTGCAGTCGCATCTGTTACCTTTTTCTTTAGTTCAGTAATGTCCCGTATCTTTATGTGATACACAGTATCTTTAAGATAGCCCCATAGAAAGAAATCCAGAGGTGTGATATCTGGTGAACGAATTGAAATTGGCCCATTCCCTCCAATCCAACAGTCTGAAAATGTCTGATTGAGGAATTCACGAACATGCAGACCCCAGTGTGATTAAAAACTTTTATAACCACTGAGTACAGTAGAACAAATCTAATTAATATATCTTATCACTTGCCTTTGTAATTAAATTTTAAAATTGTAAAGAGACTTTATGGACACCCTGTAGTATTCACTAAGCCCTCTATCTGACATATTAAAAGTTAATTAATGTTTACAAAAAAAAAAGAATCTCATCCTCACCCTCCGCGGGTGGTCTCATCCTTTTTTTTTTCCACGCTCGGATCCTCTACCATAGGCCTTGGGAGCTTGAGGGTTCTGTGCAGTATCTTTGCTGTTCCTAGTACTGCACTTTTCTGGGCTGAGATGTCTGATGTTTTTCCTGGGATCTGCTGTAGCCACTCCTCCAGTTTGGGGGCCACTGCCCCGAGTGCTCTGATGACCACAGGCACCACTGAGGCCTCCACCTTCCAGGCCTTCTCCAGCTCTTTGAGCCCCTGGTATTTCTCTAGTTTCTCATGTTCCTTTTTCCTGATGTTCCCATCACTCAGTGCTGCGATGTCCACCACAACGGCTTTGCTCTGTTGTTTGTCCACCACCACAATGTCCGGTTGGTTCGCCATCACCATTCTGTCAGTCTGTATTTGGAAGTCCCACAGGATATTAGCTCGATCATTCTCCACTACCTTTGGAGTGTGTGTGTGTGTGTGTGTGTGTATGTATGTTTGTATGTATGTTTGTTTGTTTGTTTCCTGTGTTATAACGTTGAAGTATTTATGTTTATTTAACTCTCTTATTGAACTCTTGGCTCTCTCATCAGTCGGTC
Source organism: Periophthalmodon schlosseri (assembly GCA_000787095.1). Taxonomy (NCBI): domain Eukaryota; kingdom Metazoa; phylum Chordata; class Actinopteri; order Gobiiformes; family Gobiidae; genus Periophthalmodon; species Periophthalmodon schlosseri. The sequence goes on from KN476068.1 coordinate 14,913, forward strand.
ATATTTGGTGCCCTAGTTCTCTTGTCATAATACATAATATATAAAACAGTTCCTCCTCATCTGTAGTTGACCTCCCCTCCTTGTTATTCTGTGTGGAGCAGCTGCTTCACAATAATGCAGTGTAAACCAAATAGCCCCATCCATTCATCTGTGAGCTTCGGGATAAAAGTAGTGGGCTTAGATTGTCTGTTTGACAAACTACTTCTATTTCATTCCCAATTACGTTGAAAGCAGGCCAGGAAGATGGGCCCGCTATTAGTCTGTCATTATTTGTGCTCTTAAAGTAGGTCTGCTATTCAGCCACCACACACTTTGTGAAGCTGGAGTGTTACCCATTTCCCAGGAACTGACCTATTACCACTGACCTACTTGTGATATTTGTGCTGTTTTTTACAGGTGCTGGAGAAGTTTATGTCTCGCCTGGTCCAGAACCGGGTAATGGGACAGAAAGATCTACGCTCACTCAGCAAGTACCAGCTCATCCTTGCCAGAGATCAGTTCCGCAAAAACCCACCTTCGAACATCAAGGCATGAAACCTTTGGGATGAATACATTTATAGCTCCCTTTTTGTAATTGTCACAGCAAATGTAAATAGACACTGCATGGTTTGCCATATTTTTATATCAGATGCCCTTTCTACCACTTTCTACTGTGTACAGTGGTCAAATACCTATATTGTCACAGTCACATTGCTTTTTACTTATTCTCATAATAAAGTTAATTTTCTGGAGCTTTAAAGGTTTATTTGGATGTTTAACTTCACGCATGGTAAGATATAAATCTATTTCTTGGTGGTCCCAAGCACTTCTGCTGCTTCTGCTTATAGTCTAAAGTTACTTTATTTCTGGGTCCATTGAATCTTTCTTCATTGGCTGTGCTTAATTGTATCTATCTTTAAAAAGATTATATTGATGGATACATAAAATAAATACATAAATTCTAAGCTTTAGTTAATCCATCTTGTGCTCCTCATGCCTCTGCTCTCCTCCAGGGTCCACAGCAGGGGATGCTGGAGGGAGACTTTGCCTTGTGCATCAGCCTGTACCACGGCTACGAGCTGCTGATGCAGATGGGCCTCAGATCTCTGTTCTTCTATGTGCAGGGCGTCATGGACGGCTCCCGAGGTCAGCACTCCACCTCATAATCACTTTACTTGAACAGTGAAGCATAAGCACTGTAACCCTCCTCCACATTATATTTACATTCAACATTGTTCTTTTCACAGAAATGTCCAGGGCCAGAAATGAACTGCAGAGAACTCCCACTTTTATGGACCTCTACCAAGAGATGGAGGTCATGTTCATGAAGTCGCCTGCTGGTACTGCATTCCCCTGGTTATAGTGACCGTACTAAACTGCAAATGTTTTTAGTTGACTTTCTCTTTGTGATCTCACTTGTAGATCCAGGTGACCCATTTGTCTACAGTCACCCTAAGCTCGAGAAACTGGAAGAAGTGGTGCTTCAACACTTCAGGCAGTGGCCAACAACTGGTGATTGACATAATTTTAAAAACATTTATTTATTTGTTTGGGACAGTGCATGTTAATGGACAGACATGATACAACAAAGGGCTGGGGTCACAAAAGGGTCAATAAAAATTAGAATATTGCACACTTCACTTATTGCACAGATCCCATCATTGCACAGTCCAAAATATTGCACGATCCCCATTATTTCACAGTCAGTTCAACCACAGATTCAAGACAGATTTTATACGGACCCCCTTCACATTTATACATTATACATTATACATTATACAGTGATGATGACTGAGACAATACTGCCAGCTCCTCCTTTGACACTTCTTGTTTTGGTCTTTCTTCTCTCTCACAGGTTTGGCTGAACCGGTAAACACGCGGGTCATGATCTTTTCCTCGTTTCGTGAAAGTGTGCAGGAGATTGCCGCCATGTTAAATCGTCACACTCCTCTCATCCGAGTGATGACTTTTATGGGCCAAGCTTCAGCCGGGAAGGGAGTCAAAGGATTCACCCAGAAAGAACAGCTTGAGGTACACACTCGTACAGTCCATTATATCTATGCCATGAAGGTTTACCAAGCATCTGTGTACACTAAGATAAACAAATCAAGAGGGGTAAAACCTTGAAGTTTGCAGCTCACATTTCTCTTGCTCTTCTGGAGAATAAAGTCACATGTCTTCCTCAATGGACAATCTCGAATGTGACCTCAAAGTAAGTTCATTTGCTTTGCAGTTATCTTCTATGTGAGCCCTCTCGAGTTTGGATGGCATGAATTAGAGCTGTGCCATTCATTTTAATTGATTCGAGATGCAACTCTTTTGAATTGTCGATGATGATTGGAGATTTGGGCAATATGCCAAAAAATTAAGATCAAACTTTCCTTGGAGCTGGATCACAACTTTGATTTGATCACAGTTCATGTAAATTTCACACTTCATTGCAATTGGTTAAATCCACTGAGTAAGAGATAATTAGTGAATATTTACCAAAATTGCATTTGGTCAAAGGAATGAGATCACAATTATTGTCCAATTAATTGTCCAATTGTTGTTGTTTTTTTTCAATAGGTCTACAACCAATCCTCTCTCTGTAATAAACAAATACAATCAATATGAGACAGAAAAACACAATACGTTTTCCCCATATTGCCCAGCCCTACCAGTACTATTAGTAAGAGTTGCAGAGAGACACTATGGCTATGTTTACATGCACACCAAAAATCTGATCATTATCTGATTTCTGTCATTTAAACAGTAATTTAATTTCTTTCTGATTGTTCACACATATGCAAGGTTTTTAGCAGGAAAAAGGGCAAACTTCAACTCTTGGGTTACTACTCTTAGCTGAAGAGAATTGGAGTTCCAGGCTTGTGCAGTCTATTAGAGTATTATACCCCTGACGTCGGCCAAGATAACAAAGACTGAGCTGGCAGTGACTGCCCTCAGTACAGCACAGAAATGGAATGTAGCAAATAGAGAAATTAAAGATGAATGTTATTTTGAGTCATTTTAAAATTCTTTGTAGTTTGTCTCATAAATACAGCAGTTACTCTAAAAATCTATTGATTAACTGACACATGTTGCCAGGTGTTTTTGATGGACAGATTTATTTTGGACACACACAAAACACATGCCAAAATTACAGTCCAATTATTTGGTTGTAGTATCCTCTGCTTGCATATGTAAACATTGTTTACTGATTTGACACAGCAGTTACGCACAAAGCTTCTTGTGATAAATGACCTGCAAGAGGCTGACAAAGGGCGTCCATGTTTTTTAGTTTGCTGTTATAATTTTACACCTTTTTAGTAAATCCTACCCACTATGTGTTACCTTTACATACAGTGTTTTGAAATCAACCATAAATGTGATGTCATCTGTTTCAGGTAGTACAGAGGTTTCGACAAGGGGGATTCAACACACTAGTATCCACTTGTGTTGGAGAAGAAGGCCTGGACATTGGAGAAGTGGATCTTATTGTGTGCTTTGATGCTCAGAAGAATCCCATCCGCCTTGTGCAGCGCATGGGACGCACCGGGCGCAAACGGCAGGGGCGCATCGTTGTGATTCTGGCAGAGGGTCGTGAGGAGAGGGTAAGCTCTGCACCAAGAGTTCAATTACATTTTCAACAGAATCGCCAATGTCTGATAAATGTACAATTCATAGACCTACAATCAGAGCCAAAGTAACAAGCGCAGTGTGTACAAGTCTATCACCAATAACCACAGCGGCTTCAGCATGTACCCACACAGTCCTCGCATGCTGCCTGATGGAGTGAACCCTATTCTCCACAAGATGCACATCATGTGTGGGCAGTTTGACCCCCGCGAGAGCAGCAGGCGCTCCAAAGGACGGAGGTCTAGTGCTGAGGGAAGGACTTCACTCATTCATCCTCACAGCTTGAGTTAGTACCTTTTGGTCCAAGGCCAAGGATATACTGACAATTACATACTTTACATTAATACTTTACATGTGATGTTAGTTTTAAGTGTAGTCGTAGTAGACCGCATTATTCAATTCTTACAAATAAACATGCCAATCAGTGTTTTGTTAACTTGATTATTTTCTTTTATTTCAGTCCAACAGGTCACCTCTGTATCAGATGGTTTTCTGAACAGCACAGAATATTCTGTATGGGCCTCCACAATGAAGCTGGATGAAGATGAGGCTCATCCAGTCCTGAAATCATCACATTTTCTGTCCTTTGTCACAGATCTGCACAACCAGGTTTTTATGTTTTACATATTGTTAGTATTAGTTAGTAGTGTTAGTATATGTAATTGATGTCTTCATTGAGCTGCATATATTTTACATTCACACAACACCATGTGTCATATGACACATGGTGTTGTGTGAATGTAAAATGTAAACACATGTGTACGTGTAGGTGACACGAGGAAGTGGCACATGGCCCTATTTGAATTGTTTTGTGTTTTGTGTGATTATTGGCCTAATGTCTAAAACTTGGACGACTGTATCTTTAACTGACTTGATCTATGTATGTATTTTTCAAAGGAACAGGAGTGCACAAGTGCTGCCGTTTCCCGGGAGTTGTCATTGAGTGAGTGGAGACACTGGCAGAACAAAAGCTTACCCACACATGCTGTAGACCATTCACTTCGCTGCCAACACTTCATTAAGATCATGGAGGTGATCGACCAAATGAAATATGAACCTGAGGTGAGAACATGTGGAGTATATGTTTATAAATTATATTCATTTACTGTAGGCTAGAGTTTGACTGCCCTCAGCGACCATCACTGCAAAGCCTGTGCAATGTGTCCTTGAGTTTTATTTATCTTGTTCATTTTACAATGAAAAACATCAGATTGGGCGAGACAATGGTGCTGTGGGTAGCACGCTTCCTAGATGATTCGATGCGATTCCTAGATCGTATTGGGTGGATTTGACATGTCTAGTCCTATGTAAATCCAAAACAGCACCAGACTAAAGTGAGCCTTTAAAAGAGGAAGCGGTCAGCTGAGCTGCATGTGAACTTCCAGATAGGGTCTGTGTTGAGTTTTCACATTCATCTCTTTACCCCGAGGGCCTGTCTGTGACATGATAAATGGTCTCTTGTGGTTTTAGCATTCAATTAATTCATTTGAATGCATTTTTTCTCAGCACTGTGACAATGTTCCTTTTGTCAGATTGTTTTTGCAACTGACTAATCATCCCACTCCAGAATTTCAGAATTGTATACATTGTTTCAGTATTTCTTTTTTAAACCCAGCTCAACTCAGAGTTAACAGTTTGAAAGTGTATATCCAATAGACCTGTCACAATAATTACTATATCGACTTATCGCTCGATATATGATAAGAGGATAGGAATTTTTGGTGGTCAGTATTTATCATGGGTACCTTTTGCACTAGTGAGAAATATTTGGTTATTTTTTGACTATATGATAAGATTTGAGCTGTGGAAGGTTGAATTAATAACTTTCTCATTACATCTCATCTCATTACAGATGCATACTATGTACTTGTACTAGTGTTTTATTCAGCTGTTCATTTATTGCATGATTTTTTTTAACAATATTGTAGATTTAGAATAGTTTTTGTGGCTTAAATCTGCTCTTGGGTTATTGTGTCAGTGGCATAAATTAGTTTCAATATTATCATTTATCATCTGTATTTACTTCAGCAATATATCACACTTCAAAATTTGTTATCGTCACAGGCCTATTATCCAAGTAATATTTGTGACTAACTGATTTCTCAATAGGACTGAAAAAACAACTGTTGAGGCTTTACGTCATGAGCTATTAGTTTTTTGTTTTTCGTTGTGAATCACCAGTAAATTCAACAAAATTGAATGATCTAGATCTAGGCCATCTTAGGCTGTCATTATTAAGTTTGTTACATGATGGGTTATTGGCATTATTGTTACACAAAGAAGTCAGTGTTTGCCTTGTTTTGTGAATATTGCCCCCAGCTGCCTATCTTACCCCATTTGTAATGAGTCTGCAGTCAGTAAGATTGGTCTAAATTCTTGTATTCAGGTCAGAGATTAGCATCGGGTCAACTATTGGCTACTAACCCCTTCTGTGCTGTACCAGGATAAGCCCACCTGTGAAAACAAAATGGTCAGAGATGGGGTTGTACTTGTAGGTCATCAAATCATGTGCACAACAGGAGTCTTAAGTTTCCTAGGTTATTATACAGGTGTTACTGCTCACTAGAATACCATTATTACACCACTCCTAACTGCCCCCAATAATGTTAATTAAACATTTTCAAAATTCAGGTGAAATGTCGTGTGAGAGAGCATATTTAAAACGTGTAATTACTTTGTCTGAGTTTTTTCATTCATGGCAAGTAGCGCTTTAAGATTAAGATTAACCACAATCAAATCAAAATCGCAATTTGAATGGACACAATTAGCAAATCACAAAGACTGCAATTTTTAAAGTACTGTAATTTCCCTCACAAACGACAAAAAAAACGACACTGTATCTTAGGTAAGTGTATATGTTCTGAGATTTGATTCTTGTGTTAGTTTGTCAGTCTTTTTGTCAATTCTTCTGGATGTGTTTAAAGAACCTATATTACACAAAACTGACTCACTAACTGTGATGTGAGCTTTTAGCCAGGTTATAATGCTGTTATCTCCTCAAAAACATACCCGGAGTTGTGTTTTGTTTCATTCACACATGTTTGAGTAATCCAGCATTATTAGTCTGTACATCTCCAAAGCTCCAAACGTTACGTTTCACCTTGTGATGTAATTTAGTCTTAATTGAACTGATTTACTTTTTAATATTCTAGAATAACCTTAAGTTGTTTTTTTTACCTTTTGTACAGTTGAGAAGTCTCCGATATCTGCTGGTGCACTGAGGAGTGAAGCAGTTTCAATGAGGCTAAAATGATAGCTGTAGCTTCAAAGTTGGGCAAGTCCAGGGCTGAAATGATTCGAGTGAAGGTGTGTGGAGTTTGAAAAAAAAACTTCCTTGTGATGTCATTGAGTGGTAACACAAGAAATGCTCCACTGCGTATTTAGTTTGAGAAAAAACATGATGATGAGACGTATGATGGGAAACGACATTATAATGTAGATAAAAAAAACAGTGCAATTTAGGCCTTTTAGAATGAAACTTTAAACTGAATCCTCATGTTAAAATATAAATAATAAATCTAATCGTAATCGCAATGCTTGTCAGAAAAATCCCATTTGGATAGTTTTCCCAAATAGCAAGTATATTATATTTCGAACATATTTATATTAAACAGGTTTAATTAATCTTGTCTATAAAACTTGACTGTTTATAACAAAAAAATACATTTGTTTTATTTGCGTACTGATAATTATTTAGCTTATTCGTGACTTTTGGAAGCCCTCTGACCCTTCACCTATATCACAGTATACACCATTATTTTTGTTTCATGCCTCCAGACAGCAGCCTTCCCTTTGTCTGCTTCGTGTCTGGTCGGGCTCAAAATCCGCCTGCGTGCATGCTAGCCTCTGCTTCTCTTGCTTCTTGTTATGATTGGAGGACGGCTGATTATGTAAGGCTCTCTCTGTATGCTTACATAAACCCAGGAAGCTGAAAGTGGGTCAGCATGTGATGACCTACATGTTTAGAGTACACTGGAGAGGAGGGGACAACTGCCGATCAGAAATTGATTCAAAAAGTAAAAAATATTAGCATAAA
>KN476069.1:11128-30335 GCA_000787095.1 Periophthalmodon schlosseri
ACGGCCCTCCCAAAGATCCCATTTGTCTTCAGGCTGTTTATTGTTTTCTCTTGACAGACAAATAATCCAGGAGCTCGCTGTGGCATATGAAAGATGTAGTGCTCTCACTGACCGGGACAGAACAGCCGCTTTAAGATAGTCAATAAGAACATTGCATCATCACTGTCCTCTTTTATTTTGGAAGCAGTTCACATAAGATGCACTTTTGATGTAGTTTATTTATATGGTCTTGGTGCTAGTGTTATCACGATACCAAAATTTCAAACTTGCTATCCAGAAAAAGGCTGGATACTGATTTTGATACCAGAATGTTTATTAAAACAATTGTGGCTATACCTGCTTGTCGAGGCACAGTCTCATCTGATCTTGACCACTAGGCAGGGTTGGGCCTGGTTAGTACTTGAATGGGAGTTCTATTAAGACAATTCTAAAACTATTCACGAAAAGATATGTAATTTAAAAAAATCTGTATTGCAGTGTAATCTTGTGTTTTTTTAAGACAAGAGAGATTTAAAACAGTTGCCACATAAAAAGGGATGTGTCAGAAAAACTGAAGTCAAAAAGGTAAATGAAAGAAGAAGTCCCTTGGGTGGTATCTTTGAAGAAGGCAGGTCTTCTATGTTGGCGAGGTAAATGGTGTTTGTACAGCAGCCCCCTCTGAGGCTATGCTAACGTTTAAGGAGTGGCCTGTGATGCATACTGATGACCCGTGCTCATGACTGTGGGACATTAGCCGGTTAAATTGCGGTTTCACATGAGCGCTCCTTTAATATACCTCTTACACAAACACTGATGCAGATCCTCCCCTTGCTCTTGTAGGTACTTTGACTCCGTAGACATCTGTAAGATCCACTCGGAATGGCAGGAGGTGCGGCTGCAGGGCTGTTTCCCCAGTAAAGCCAGTGGACCGGTCACTGTTACTGCGCTCACTGTGCTGGAGAGAACCGCACTGGAGTTTGCTCTCTTTCAGGAGGGAAGCAGGTAAATAGGCTTTCCCATTATCTCCTTTCGACAAGGGGATAATGGTTGTTACCATGGTGCCAAGGGCTAATTGCTTAAAATTGGATTTAAATGTGTAGTTTTCACAGTTTATGAATATTTGGCTAATTAGAGCTGTGAGAAAGAAATTGTTGAATTGGAAGTTTTCTGGGTCTCTTATTCAACACTAACTCACTAACTGCTATATCTGTAATATTTTTAACAACACATATATAAAAGCTTATTGAAAGGGGAACAGTATCTATAAAATCAAACTCAAAATTAAATTAGTTGATTTGGTGGGCAAAAGTAGGCTTAAAGGTTTATTAGACTGGGACGCTTTGAAAAACTAATGATATATCAGGATATTTTTTTCCCTTCATACATGGAAAAAATCCAGATATCTATATCGGCACCGATTCGTTCTTCAGCCCTATTAAAACCAGCCCATCATAAACTACCTTAACTCTCCACCATCGCTAACACACAGAGTTTCTCCTCTTTCAGGCGTTCGGACACAGCCGACAGTCACCTGCTGGACCTGTGCATCATGGTGTTCCGCGCCTCGTTCGGCAGCAGTAACAAGCTGACCCTGGGCCGGCTGCTGGCCCACAGTAAGAGGGCTGTCAAGAAGTTTGTGGGCTGCGACGTGATGCTGGAGCCCGGAGAGTACGCTGTGGTCTGCTGTGCCTTTAACCACTGGCAAATGAACGCCAGTGGCTCTGCAGGGCCCTCCACTCCCAGTACGTGCACCTGCTCTTAAATAATATACTAATTAAATAAAGAAGTTGGGACTCAGTGTAAATAAGTAATTAGTAATATTGTTTACAAATGTTTTTATAGAACAACACTGTTATATCAGGTGTTGAGAGTTATAGCTCATTTTGAATTTTATTGAAGATGATAAAACCAGGGGATAAAATATTACAGTTAAATCAGCTGTCATTTCAGAGCAAAAGCTGCCTTACCGAAAACATGCTCTGTTAGAAAAATACTGGCAGTCAACCCATGTAATGATTCCCATTAAATGATATCACAAGGATGTCTGTTAGCATTAAGTTTACAACCTAATTACAGGTAAATGATATTAATCTTATAATTTCCATATTATTTAAATCAATAGCAAGTTGGCTGTTTGTTGTTTTATTAATCTCTTTTATGTAAATGACATAAACATAACATTACATTTTCAATCTGTCAGTGGCTTTGTTTACATGCACTCCAAAATCTGATTATTATCTGATTTCTGGACCTTTAAGATTATTCAAGTGACATGCAAACGCAAAATCAGATGTGAGTAACCAGAGGGACCATGATCAGAAAGAAACCAGACGATTTTGCTTTTTTACGTGTCATTTTAATAGTTTAAATAAATAAAACTCAAACCACAGCCTGATATGACGACTGGTTTCTGTTTTGTGTTTCTACCTTTTGGGGAAACTTATTACATATTTTACTCATTATTTATATCTTTTGACTCCCGCACAGTCTCGAGCCCCACCAGTGGAGCCGTGAGGAGACCCAGTCAGGACTTCCCCGGCTACATCCTGGCCATCTACAGCTCTCGGCAGGTGATGGTGGAGCAGGTGGAGGCTACTGCTACAACTTTAGCCGACGCTATCATCCTCCTCACTGAGAACAAGGGAGAGAGACATGAGGTAAGACAGACTATTTTTCTCCAGCAACTCACTGGCAAACGCTTTCATCTTTTTGAATATAAAAGGGTTGTAAAACTGTAACATCCACTTTGAGCTTCGTACATGTGCTTGTAAATGCATATAACAGCTACTGGCACCCGCGCTCCTGGAGACACATTTCCTGGCTCTCTTAACCAGCGCCTTGTTGAGAGTACTGTCACTTTGCCTGGGATTTCAAAAAATGACTGTTTTTTTTTTTTTTTAAACACTTGGGTTCATCTTTGTTAAATGATTCAGGCATTCAGCTCTCCAGGAATTCACTGCTCTCTGTAGGAGGCTGACCATGTGGGACTCTTGTGACAGCCACTACACAAACATATGGCTAAAAATATGTTGTATCTGTTATCTGACCATCACTGGCTATGTTTACACGCACGCCAAAAAATGATCTGATTTCTAAAGTTATTAGATGATTGAACTTGCATTTACGTCTGATGTGAGTAATTTGAGTGTTCACACCTGTCCAGATTTTGACAAAGAAAATGATGGGGAAAGGGGCAAAGATGGATATTTGTCTTCCAAATAGTTACTCTAATAATCTATTGATTAACTGACACATCGCCAGGTGCTTTTGATGACCAGATTTCTTGTGTGTATGTAAACACAAATCAATAATCAGACCTAATTATTGGGTTATCTGACTATTTTATTGTTTGATTATTTTTTCTTAATACAGTAAATTTAACCTCTTGCTTTTCAAAATAAGATTTTATTTCAAACTAATCTCTCCTTTTTTCTGTGGATTCAGGGCCGAGAGGGCATGACTTGCTACTACCTGACCCACGGCTGGGCGGGGCTTATCGTGGTGGTGGAGAATCGCCACCCAAAGTACTACCTCCATGTGTCATGTGACTGCACCGACAGCTTCAACGTGGTGTCAACACGAGGCAGCCTCAAGACCATCGACAGCGTGCCACCTCTGCACCGGTAAACACTCTCCGATATTCACATGCATGAAGGACCGGGTCTCTAAAATTGCGTTATTTGCAATTATTTGACTGACTAATGGATAAATAGTCTTGCCATTTTAGCATTATTTTTTCCTCAGTGGTCAGTATTTGTGGTGCTGCAACAACAAATCAAATGTATTTTTATCTGGACTGTATAAACACGATTACACATGCTAAGAAAAGGTTTTACACCTAGACAGCACTGTAAAATCCAGCAGAAAAAGTATTCAGAGAATTCAATAAAAACACTGTAAATGTTAAAATTGTTTAAGTTAGAAAAATAACTGTGAAGAAGAATCATGTCTCATTAGTTGTTATGTCAGACTGTACAATGAACAATGCTAGCCCTGTACAGGTGTCCTCCAACTGTAATAATCAAGTGCAATATTGTAGCATAATGTGAATCACCACTTGTATAATACACCAAAGTCACTTTAATTTCTATTCTCTTGCTGTTCTTGAATCGTGCATTGCGACACTGAAATTTCCCCATTGTGGGACAAATAAAGGTTATCTTATCTTATCTTAAGTAATTATTATTAGTTTGCATTTCATCATATGCAAGTCCTAAACTTGTGTCCCACTGGATATGCTGTACTTACATTAGCATCGGGGTGTTTTGAGAAAATACTAAGCCCATTTTGTGTAGCACATTATAGAAAACCGCTCCCTTTTCAGTCATTTTCTGAGGTCCGTGTTCCCTGGCTGTTTCCATATCTGTTTGGAGGAAAGACTATTTAGCAGCATGGCCATCACAAATGGAATTGTCAAGTGGCGTCTGATAATTGCTTTGACATCCAAGGTGTAAATGAGACTTCCCATTTCCTGCTATCATTTTCTTGTTCTCCAGATTGCATCAGGAAATTACACAACTGATGAAGCACTTATTGTCAGGGTCTGGGGTTAACCGTGTGTTTGCCATATAGGACAAGTAGAAGGCGATCTAACTCTCTGTCTCCCTCTGCAGGCAGGTGCTGGTGGTGCTCTCGCAGCTGGAGGGGAACGCTGGTTTTTCCATCACTCACCGATTGGCTCACCGTAAAGCAGCTCAAGCTTCTTTGGGAGATTGGACTCCCACCAAGGCAACACACAGCCCCCAGCTGACCCCGGACATTGACGGCCTACATCGCCCGAGACCACTATGACCACCGCCCACAATACAAACGCACACTTAATCCACTATAAAGCAATTAACTGTCTGAGCACTGGAAGGCACCAAGTATTTCTGAATGTATTGGGTTCACATGCTTATAAGCATTCTTAAAACCTCCCTAAAATATCCATCTGGGATTAGGGATGTGCCATTTCGGGGAAAAATTGAGGGCGTGACCAGGACTATATAATCCAGTCCAGACTACTACTGCTTATTTTGTATACGTGCTGTACGAGGAACCAATATTGGATTTCAAGAGCTTCACAGACGTCAGGGTGGAGTGCTGTAACTACTGAGCCATTTTTTCCTGGCCCAAGACCTAGGAGCCAATCAGCAAGCCCCCTCTGGAATCCCAGGCGCCTAATTGAACAGCTGAAATTAAAATGCGATACTGAAAGAGCCAAACGCCACTATATATCCTGTTTTCAGTCTTATCTGTTTTGTATGCAGTCAGTCACCTCACATATAAGTGTACATTTAAGATAGGAAAAGCCATTATTCATTACATACTGTCATTAGTTTGATCATTTCTAGCTCAGGACTAAATCTGTGATATATTTAGCTGAATTCAAAACTGGTGGATTTTGCTGGATTTTTCACTCTGTGATGTGGTGATGACATGTTCAGTCACTCCTCTAAAGATTTGTTTGTCCTTTCTGATACCAACAAATGATTACGTTCCCCACAAGAGAACACCGAGGTCTGACTCGCGCACTCCTAATTTGTCGTGTGAAGGCTCTGGGGAAATTTGTAAAAGGCTGTTAAGCTTGTCTCATTTTAACTCACACACTTGACAGATTTCTTCAGTTTTAAAGTGAAATGAATGTGCAGACCTGTATTTCACACCTGATTCCCGTAGGATCTCAAGCGATAAAGCCGTGTGCACAAAGAACTGGCAATACACAAACTATTATCTAGTACATTTACAAACCATTAGGGGTTCAAATTTTACACATGCCTCATTTGACGATATTCTCTCTGAACTGAAAAATTGTAACTACGCCCTTTACTTTGTCTTGCCTTGTGTATTATTAGTAAACCAATGTATTTCCTTTTTGAAGTTGTCACAGTCATGCAACAACTGTAGCATAAAACAGATTGAGCAAGATGTTTATTGCACATGAGCTCTTATGTTGTGGCACATGTGGACACCTGGTCTGAACATTGTATTTCACTTTCAAAAGGACAGTTTATGCTGTCACCATACAGTAGCGTATTTAACATAAGCATAAGTAGCTGAATTTCTTTTACGGCCAGTTGTGTCCCTTATCCCTCAGTCATCACCACAGTTGTCCGTAGTTTACTGAGGACCAGGGAACAGAAAATGGTATGAAAACTGCACTTTTGAAGTTTGTGTCTTACTATTGGAAAAGGATGGATAAACTTGACTATTACATGGATTATACGTCTTGTTGTCAATGATAGTTAATATTTGACTACAGTCGATTTTTAAGGTCCGTTGTTACTGCACTCAGTGCAGTCCTACCCTCTCCTCGCACAACCACTTTTTATGTTTTGTAAAAATGTATACCATAGCATAATGGCAACTTAAAACTTGAAGCTATGTGTACAAATGTTTTCCAAAGAGAACTTAAAATGCAGATTGCCCTGTGCGTATGTGTGTGTGTGATTGTCCTGACTAATTTATTTGTAAATGATTTGTAGGTCTGTTTTATGAATAATTTTAAATGCTTAATAAAATGCTTAAAGTTAATTGGAAACCTGCACTGAAAACTACATTCAGTCCCAGCTGGGTCAACATCTTCACAGGAGTATTTTCTACTTTTGCCGCCATCTTCCAAACTAATGCATTTCCACATAAAAGTTCTTTCTCTCCTCTGCCTGGTTTCTTGTAAATTGTACAGACTTCAAGCTTAAACCACAAACTCAACAGCTTAATGAATATTACAGCTTTGGCTGAACAAATGGATCTCCAATGAATGTGATATATTTTAATAATTTTGTCTGGGGGTAAAATGGCTTCATGTGTACAAATGTATGTTTCATTTTCAATCTCAGGTTCCAATGGACCAAATAAATTTTTTAACTAAAGATGACATTTGTTGTTATTGGTAGAGACCATCTGGGCTTACTCATGCTGACTCATAAACTTCTGTTGCTCTGTAATTATTTATATGTTTTGTTAATGTTCTCATTTCAATTGGGCAAGGCCTAATTGAGAGAGGTGTAACGATTTAAGATTAAGCCGAAAGTCAATATGTAATAACACATCTATTTTCTCAAACTGGTCTCAGGTTTCAGGACCTTAGTCGTGACTCAAGTTGGACTTGTGACTGATTACTCAGACCTGTTGTTGACAGTTACTCACACTTATAAGATAGACTTGGGTCTAATTTTTTTTTTTTTTTTTCAAAATCAAAACATTATGTCTCAGTTATTATTCTACCTGTAGATTTTAATTATGCCGACTGTGGGAGGAAGACTCTTGCAGACAAGAGTCACTGGCAGAAACAATCTTCCCTTTGCTGTGTAAAAATGAGATTTTCCACTGTATAATCAAAGTTAGAATTATACTTGTCAGTGAGACCAGTAAGTCCCATGAGGCCCCATTGTACCTGGTCTTTGGCCAAAACGGGATCTCAATTGATGACCTGTACCACAATACAAATGATCCAATGTTAATTCCATTAAAATTAAGGATAGTGCCTACCTTTTAAGTGCTTCAAGCAGTGGTATGGTGACCCCCTGGGGTACTCAAGCACTGACCAGTATTTTGAATCATTTCAGTTTTGAAAATGAGGTGAAATAAGCTAGTATTGAATAATAAAAAAGAATTAAGAATAACTGACAATATAGGCTACTGCTACATTTAATTACCTAATACCCGAATTAGGAGGTATTGTGAGACAAAGTTAAGGGGGAACTCGTGATTAAAAAAATAACAAAAATGTTAGGAACCACTGCTAACCCTTTAGTCGTGACCACGCCCCCTTGAATTCCACCAACCGTCTGAGGGAGCGTCTTGTCTTTTCTAAAACTGTCCTCGGCTCTGTTTCCTCTGGTCTCCTGATCGCCCCCTCCGCTGATGGTCTCCCCAGGGCTGCCCACCGCCTCCCCTCGCAGCAGGCAGCACCCTGCGCCGGTCCCATTGGCCCGTGTGTCTGTGTGTGGAGACCATGAGGGGGTGTCACTAAACCTAGCAGCATGAGGTGATGTCAATCCCCTCTTCTGGTCCTGCACGCAAAGAGACGCACCTCCAAACTCTCTAACCAAAGGTAAGGCAATTCAGTCTTTAAGCTACAGATTACGAATTTGTGCGTCATAGACTTTTCGTCACGTGGGACATAGACAAGTAGATCTTGTGTTTCAAAGTTAAGCTGAAACTAATACAGTAGGTCTTAGTTTTTTGGTTTTTTTTTGTTTGTTTGGTTGTTGGGTTTTTTTTGTTTTGTTTTGTTTTTTCTGAAGATGCGATAAAGCCTCTTGTGGAATAGTGCATTGTTGTCTTAAGATGAAGACGAAGGAATTGAAGCTGCATAGCTTACTTAGTTGAAAATAAAAAAATATATGTCTTTATTTTTTCAAATTGCAGTAGTGCAAAACTTGCTTAAGTAGTCCAGACATATTCACAATTTACAGATAACAGATTCTATCCCATTGGTAGGCCTAATGTTTTGTCACTATAGGCTTTGGCTAAAGCAGTTTGATTACAGTTGAATAGATCTGTCTACTGAAATGTCATATGGTGGTTCCCATGTGTGAAAAACTATGATTGTTAGACATGTGTTGCCTCATAAAATTCTTCATTTGTGCGTGATCTGGCAGCCGCACCAGTGCTTATCAAGAATAGCTTTTTAAACCAGTCTGGAGTCATGATGTAAAAATCTGCTGGCACTCTTTGTGTCTGTCAGCTCCAAATATTTGGGCTGATACTGTAGCTAAGACCTGCTTCTTCTCTGTTGCCATGGCCTGTTCTCTTTGTCCCTCCCTTGCCTGACCAGCCAGTCTCTTCTACATTCTGTTCAGTTTTGTCAAAGTGTGTGGTTTTGGCTGGACAGGTAAGTCCTTCCCCATGTCTTCACTAAAACCAATCAAATGTCAAATGAAGATGTTTCTTAGCTAATTAATGATAGGGCTGTGTTAATGTTTTGTAGAAAACATGGCGGCAGATCAGATCCCGGCAGTCTCTCAGTCTTTCACTCCGAGTACAGACAGTGTCTTCTCCGACTCGTCCGGCTTCTTCTCCATGGACACCAATGTTCCTGGTCTTTCTAAAGTCATCCTCAACAAACTCAACATGAAAGATTATGGGGAATACCGGTAAAAAACTAAAATAAAAATCCAGCTTTGGCTCTCCAGATCTGTCCACTTTAAAGAATTTTCCTGCTCTTGTATTATTTAGGGCAGCAGTAGAGGGGAAACCCAAAGGAATCTCATTTCGTAACTACAAGGAGATGTTCCAAAAATTGGAGGAGACCTTTAAGTTTTGCACCGGCTGCAACGCACTCCCAGAGAATCTGAGCGAGGGCCAGAGTCTCAAACGCTGCATCAAGTGAGTGCAAGTTGGATCAGTTCACACGAGAGGGAGATGTGGAAAAGATGTGGAAGACTCATGTGGAGTATTTTAACACAAATACAAATTCACTTTATTTATACAACACATTTTACATACAGTTTCCAAAGTGCTGCACAGAGACACAGAAAGACAGCAAACGAAATGAATGCTCAGTTTGATCTTACTAGTCCAGAACAATAAAACCAGTCAAATGAAATAAACGTGAAAACCTTAAAATAGCAATTAATAACTTAAACCCATAAAATAGATGTAAATAAGTACATTTAATGAAATAACAGAAGACCCAATCTGCTTGTTCTGAATGTCTGAACAGAAACAATAATCCTTCTTTGTTTAATTAGCACGAGCAACCCACCACACAGGAGTTAGTGTATTGTGGATTTTGAGGTTTACATAGGCTGCAACTCTTCTATTATGAGCTTGAGCTATGTAAAATGTTGCCACATTAACACTGATACACTTTAATCCTTATTATTTTAGGGAGAAATTAGAAGGCCATCGCCCCATCATCATCTCTTATTGTTATCACATATCTACCAAGTAACAGCGTATAAGGTTACAACACTTAAAGACTCCTCTGCACAGCAGCATAGATGCTGACCAGGGTAGAGTGTATTTTTAGCTTTTATTTGGAGGTCTCTGAAGGTTCTCAGATTCCAAATGGTAAGACTATACTTGCAGTGCACCTCAAGGAATGTCCCAGATTGATTGCATTCTCTGTTTACTATGATTCCTCCAACTGTCTTCAACTTCTAACTGTCATTGTTTGTCCTACTGCAAGTACAACACAATTTTTGCAATTTTATTAATACATAATGCCAAAGTATATGGCCTGTGCAAATGATTATCGTCTTATTGCTATCTTCAAAGTAGTGTTAATTTTGTCGACTAAAATATTTTCGCTAATGTTTTGCTGACTAAAACCAAATAAAAACTAAACATAACAAACTTGCATAAGCAAATATCTGTGTAATATTGGTTACTCTAATCTATTAATATGCTATAATAACTGTTATCAAAAACTTACAAAATGCCCAGGTCAGTTCTATGGTCTACTTTGAATTTGTGTTTACATTATGTGTGTATTAGTATGCCCAGAACGTGCCCTGACATAGACAGCAGTTGATATATGATTGGATGTAAATCATAGGGTCTCAGAGGGTAGGAGCAGCTGGCAGCAGCAGTCAGACCCATAATCCAAGAGTAGATTCAGTCGGACAACACACCGGCACCGGGCACACAAAGAAGTGTTTAAGCACTAATCCATCACAACGCTTTTATCAGGAGCACGGGTCTAAAAGTGGACCCAATTCATCCTATGTGTCATAAGTTTAATGCATTGTAAAGACTGCCCATTGGTCCAGTAATAGACGTAACAGATGTATGACTACTCTTTTGTGAAGAGGGTGTATTTGGTTAACAGAATCACAACAGGTTTTAACCACTCAATAAAGGTTTGTGTACCAAACATTTACAGACAAGATTTTTGTACTGGTATGTCAGTCAAGCAGTATTCTGATCACTGACAGGTGAAAGTGTAAGCGCTTTCTCCAGGCACCTGTTCAGCAGTGATGAAACCAAATGGTGATCTGACCCTGTGACAACCTGCCAGCCCGGGGAGGAGGCTATAACATGACTTACTTTGTGCTCTTCTGTTTAATGCAGTGCTATACTCAAACACAAACACATGCTGTCTACAAATCCACTATTGGTCAACCACAGCTATGCTCTGACTGAGTGACAGGCGGAATTAGCCAATCACAGTGAAGCGTAAATAATTGCCATTAATCTGATCTGTTGTTTAAGCCCAGTTCATATATAGTTTCTTCTTTTATTAAAATGTGTGTGACTCGACTCTGCCTCCTAGATGCCTGAACGTGTATTACTGCACCAAAGAGTGTCAGAAGAACAATTGGCCATTGCACAAAAAGGTGTGTAAGACCCTGCGCCTGGTGGCCATCGACCGGCTGGTGGAGTGGCTCATGTTCCTTGGTAAGTATTGGAATTAAAAGAGTAAAAAACGATAAAAGTGAAGAAGTTTAAATATCAGACTTGTTAATAAGGCATATTTAAGAGGCTGTGGAGACCAAACCTTCAGAGAATTCTAATCTCAAAGTTATTCTGTGATACTGAAGTGACTTGAAATTTTAATTAAAAAACTCTCAGTCTTTTAATCCAGGCTTTCTTAAACTTTTCAGGCCAGGACCCCCAAAATAACCATGCAACCAATCTAGACCCCCAATGTAAAATGAAATACACACTTGTAATAATGTCAATTTGCAAGCCATTAAAATCTTGTTTAAGTCTATTTATCTGAGGTATGTATTGTGTAATTTCAAGTCATCTCACGACCCCACTTTGAGAACCACTGTTTGGAAATGCAGCCTGTAACATGTAGTATATACATTTATACTCTCATAATAATTATCTTTTGGATTTGATAGGAGACCTCCCATTCCCCACTGACAAATGGACTAAACCCACGAGTGAAGTGAAGTGTTGGGACGACTGGCTCTCCATGCAGGACGACCTCAGTGCTCGACTGGACGCCATCTTGGCCAGTCCCAACATGGAGACGCTGTGGAAGAACGCCAGCCGCCCCCGCCCCGAAGACCCAGACCTCAGACAGTCCCTATGGCGCATCCAGAGTGAATTTCTATCTCGAGTTCTCACTGTGGGAATGGCCATCCAGCAATTTAGCTTGGACCCTTACTCCAAACCCTTAACCATTCACATCATAGGAGCGTCCCACAATGAGACTATGGGGGCCAAACTGACGGACTATGATGAGTTGAACCACATGTTCCCAGAACACCAGGGCATAGAGGTGGTGATGGTAGGGCCGGAGGTGGTGGAGGGGCCCATAATGAGGCCCCCACTGAGGGCGTTTGGTCCCAGGAGGAGGGTCTTCATGAGCGCACACAAAAGCCTCTACCATGAGTTCTGGGAGGATCTGGTGGAGAGGCAGGAGGCTGCCAGACCAGACCTGGTGGTGGGCTTTCATCCTGGTAAGAACTTGTGTTATCATCAGTGCTGGGAAGTAATTAAAACCATGTAACGAAAACATGTATTCAGAATTATTAATTACATTTGGTGATATTCTGAAATGTTACTTTACTAAAATCAAAGGTATTTGTACCATCACTAGTTATCATTATCATGATTTATTTATCAAACTAGTTGTGTTTGAAATGCTAAATGGTGCTAATTGGGAAAAGGAGAAATATTTAAAAGGTAAATTCTCAAATGTGGAATTATGGTTATGACAAAGTACATTTTTTCCAATCCAATGCACAGTCTGGTTAGAAACATGACATGCCCAAAGTAAGAAATACTGCTGATTACCAGAATACACTGAATGAACATGTTATTCAATCAGTGTATCAGTGGATGGAGGCGTTCAGTGAGCATGAGACATAGTTTTTTGCAAATGGACTGGCCAACCTTTTGGAAAACCGATGACCTCTCTTCTTTGTCTTAAACACATCCTAAAATAGGCTATTGTATTATGTTTATGTTCAAACGTGTCAGTCACATGCCCTCTCTCCCTATGGTCCTTATTAAAGTAGTACCTTAACCCACTTCCCTCTCAGGCCTCCCTGTAGAGCTGAGAAGCCGCAAAGTGGGGGTTAAATCCTGTCCCAGCTGCACTTGTAACCTCCGCTCAATTGTCACTGGATTCTCTGAAGGAGACTAGGAGCTAAATGTACAGGGGTCTGTCATCCTTAAGAGTGCATACGCTTCATCTATATTCCACTGAAGATAGGTTGAAAGGACTTTCTTGCAACTTATGTCTAATGTGCAGATATGATATATGAATTAGTGTGTTGCACAGTAAAAATGTACAAAATGTACAATGTACAAATTATTTACAAAATGTAAATAATTTGGTAATTATCTCATATTAATTCATAATTTCCTTCCCTGATCATCTTGTTGAAAGGTTTAACTATAACATGGCCTCATCTGTGCTTTGGCATCCAATGCATTTTAAGCTTTATAGATGTCATGACAAATGACAATACATTTGTAGCTTGTCACAACAGCATCATTGTCCATAACAATGTATTGAGTAATACAGCTGTTTTCAAAAATCCCACTTTGTCTTTCAGCTGTGGACTCTTAAGTGAGGTGGATTTCATTGGACCAAACCAGTTTATATATAGCTACACTTGCACTGGGATAGCTCTTGTTAAAGTGCAAGAATGTAAGAATACTGTGGCAGCTGTTTGGACGATGATGATGTCTTTAAAATCTTAACACTTAAGATACAAATTCCTAATGAGGATCAATACAAAGACAACATAAGATGGATGAAAGGAGAGTAGTTAATTATCAGCTGTAAGCATTAAAAGCTTGTTATTTTGTTAATAATTTATTCTCTGTCATTGAACAAACTTGATTTCTCAAAAGGCTACTTGTGGTGCATATGGCTTCTATAGACCTTTTCTGTGCTATGTTTAGCCTACAATTCATTAACCATGAGTGACATAGTTCTCATTATGACTTGTTTTGCATTGTCTTGTACAACAGGTTTCCATGCCAACCAGGGTCTGATCGAAGGCTGGCTGCCGACTCTGCTGCTCCTCAGAGACTACAACATCCCGACTTTGTTCACCGTCTTCAAGTGGGTGTCTGACAACTTCACTGCGTGCTTCACATAGAAAGCTTATTTTGTATGCAGCTTAATCATGCAAAAAGACCTATTTTTATATTACATAACTAAGACACTTCATCAAAGAAATTGCATCTACAGGGAGAATTGGGTAACATACAAAATTAAACTAATGTAACAATGGTAGTGAATCAGTAATAAGTAAACAAATGCATATTATCATCTAGCATATAATCTTACTGGGTACTTCTACATTGTATTGTAATTGTAATCAATGCCAGCATGCAAGAAATTAGTCAACAGTAATAGAAACTTTGAAACATTTGAGCTGAAAACGACATGCAATTGTATGCTTAGCTGGAATTCGGGTCATGTACCTAACCTATTGTTCATTTATATAGGTACAGTTGCCTTAATGCAGTTACATTTTGCCTGCACTCTGTAACTTGCCCAGACAACATGGTGATTGCACTCCCTCTTGTGGTGGGAAACTAGTATAGCAAATTTGTCTGTAGAGCACAATGTAATTTCACAGTTGTTTTGTTTACACTGTTTCATGTCTGTCCCGCCACAGTGAGAATGAGCTGAAGTACTCCCTGCAGATTCTGTTGGAGTTGGAGATAAACATTCAGGATAGTGGAGCAAACCCTTTCAGTTCTCAGAAACCAGAGCAGGTCCAGTCCTCTCCCAACACTCAGCCGGTCTACTGCAGCGCCCACTACATACGCTTCCAAGGACTGCTGCCCCGAGAGGAGTTTGAAGAATCACAGCCAGAAACTTCATAAAAGGCCCTCCCCAATCAGACTGATTGAGAGACTATTTAAAATTGACAATATGTATTGTTTTTGTGCCAATGCACCAAATTCCACATGGAGGTGACCAGATCCAAATATCTTAATTCTTAATAGTTACAAGTGCAGATGTGCAGTAATCCTTTAGTTGACCCTAGATAGCAAAATTGAACATTGCAACCAGTTATTTTTGCTTATAGATTCTAATATTATTTTATTTGAAATTCACATTTGCATTCCCTTGATGTTCAGTTGGATTATTAGCCATTAGATTTGGGTGATAGAATGGTCAGAATTAAGAGATAACTTTACAGTGATTTCCTGAAGTCAGGGGACATGTTTTTTAAACAACTTTACTGTGAACTGGATGTATATAACATATTTTTACAACTACCTTCTACAACAACACTCCTGGTCTCCTGGTTATAATAGTAATTGAGCATCTTAAAGATGTCTGCCAAGTATGCACACTACCATTATATCATTATATTATATTATATGACACTTTTTAGACCTACTAAAGAAATGAGTTGTGTGGATGTCATTCCATAATTGTTTAGGCCTAGAGTGGCTTTAGATAGGGTATAGGGTGTTAAAAAAGTAACTACAATCACAACACTGATTCTGAACCTGGGTTGCCAGTATGTAAATGCTTTCAATCAAATTCCTCATATATAAGATTGCATTCTTCATGTAACTCAAGTGTCCTCGGAAAATCTCTGGAGTTGTGAGAGTTTTCTAGAAGGAAAAGCACAGGTGGTTTATCTGCCCCCACTCAGCTCTCACATGTCAGATAGAGAAAGAGAGCAAGGACAGCACAGCGCATGGAGACTGACAATGCTTTTTCAGTGACGGATACAAAGAAGTAAGTCACTTTTATCCTCTGTGTTTGAGCTAAAAGTAATAAACCGTTTCATTATTATTTTAATTTTAAGCATGCACAGTTTGGAAAAAAGGCATGTGTGAAACTTGCCTGGTGGTGGGACAAGCACAAGATGGCCACAGCCTTGTATAGAGCCAGTAGCTAGTTATTTGAGTTGTTAAAAGAAGTCGACCACATCTTTCACTGAAGACTTACTTTGAGACTGTCACGTTGTGGGATACATGTACATACATACATGTACATATAGATTATCTTTTGTTGTTAAATACAATGAGCCCTTTCTTGCTCTTTCTTATGGCAGCTGTGCTTTGCTATTTATAGAACTGTGGGAGTCTATAGGCAAACACAACCTAGCCAAAAATACGTATGTATATGCTTTAGTTCAGTTGTAGATTAAAGCCTTTTTATATCTCTAATACTGGTTAACCCTGACAAAAGCTAAAACCTATAGATTAGTATTTAATAAATGATGAATCCTTGTTATTTTCAGGACAATGGTGGAGACCAAAGCTAAACCAATGGCCTTCAAGACTCAGAAGGAGATGTTTGAAAAGATGGAGGAATCCTACAAAGTGTGTGCACACTGTGAGAAGAGGCCCAACCAGTTGTCCAACGCTGAAGCCATGAAACGCTGTGCCAGGTAGAACCATGGATCTTATTATACCTTATACCTCCAAGGGTACAACGTAGTGTTAACTCTCTATTGCTCTTCTAGATGCCTCAATGTGTACTACTGCTGTAAAGACTGTCAGAAACAGGATTGGTCAAAACACAAGATGCTCTGTTCTCGGCTGCGGCTGGCTGCTATCGACAGAGTTGTGGAGTGGCTTTTGTTTAAAGGTACAATAGGATTTATGTAATGTTATATGTACAGCTCTACATCAGGTGAAGATAACACAAAGCAATTCTGAATCTGTCATTGCTACCGTTTTCAAACAAAATAAATCTTTTTTTTTTCTTTTCCTATCATCAGGCGAGCTCCCGTTCCCCACAGATAAATGGTCTAAGCCTCAGTCAGAGATAAAGGGCTGGGACAACTGGCTGGAGATGCAGGGGGACCTGAGCCCACGCCTGGAGCCCATTCTGAGCGGAAACAACATGAAGGAGCTGTGGACAGATGCTGGGAGACCCCGCCCTGATGATGAAGACCTTAAGCAGTCCCTATGGAGAGTTACCAGTGAGTTCCTGTCCCGACCAATGACCATCGCCTGGGGAATACGGCTGTTTGGGCTGAACCCTTACAAAAAGCCTCTCACCATTCACCTGGTGGGAGCAGGACAGTCCGAGACCCTGGGAGCCAAACTTACAGACTATGATGAACTCAGCAAGATGTTCCCAGAACACCAGGGCATAGAGGTGGTCCTCGTGGGACCAGAGATCGTGAATGGGCCTGTGGTGAGGCCTCCTCTCCACGCGTTTGGACCTAAGCAGAGAGTCTTCATCAGTGCGTACAAGGGCCTGTACCATGAGTTCTGGGAGAATGTGGTGGAAAAGCAGGAGGCGGCAAAGCCAGACCTGGTGGTGGGCTTTAATCCTGGTAAGTATATAACACACAAATCACACAATGATTTATGATTCCATTTGAGTTCTCATACATATATATTATAATGTTTTTACAGGCTTTGATGCCAGTCAAGGTCTGGATCAAGGATGGCTTCCAACTCTTCTTCTGCTCAGGGACTATGAGATTCCTGCTCTGTTCACTGCACTCACGCAAGTGTAGTAGTATTATGTTGATCATTATATGCGGTTGTGTATTCAAAGTATTTTTACACTGTTTAAATGTCCACAGTGAGACAGAGATGACCTATTCACTGCAGATCCTCCAGGAGCTGGAGATGGACATGAAGGGGAGTGGAGCAAACCCGTTCACGTCTCTCAAACCTGAAGTTGTGGGCTCTTCACCCAACACACCTCCGGTCTACTGTAACTCACACTACTTCTGCTTCCAAGGCCTGCTGGAGACTGTGGAGTTTGAGGAGCCAGTGGATTAAGGCATGGGTGATTTATTTATTGCCTAAGTTATATGTTATTATATTTTACATTTGTCATAATTCTGTTGTTTTAATTCTGCTGCATTTATTGCCTCTAGCATTCTTATCAAACTTTTTGTATTGTCCTTTGAATGCAGTTTGCATTCACTATCTTATGTAAATGCAATGCACTGTTAACTTCTTGTCATACCATAGATGTCTGTTACACAAATGTACATATTATGTAACTATTTATTTGTTTATTATTATGTCATTTAAAATAAATACTATACTATACAGTCATACGTTCTATATTTACCACAGCAAATAGCCAGTCAAAGAAATGCCAACCACAAATATAAAAGTAAATAAAAGTAGCAGCGGTGGAAAGAGGCCACTTTTAGAGTCACATTCAGGTGCGTTTAAATCCACAAATCCCAAGCAGTGTAAAAATGAGATCCAATGTGAAAAGAATGAGATTGACGTAAGTAAAAAATGCCACCATGAACTGAATAGCCCATATACAGTAGCTGGCGGGACAATCACTGGGACGAGGGTTGCCCTTAAACATGAAAATGGGATAGACAATAGCTGTAAACACATATACTAGCACAGAGATGACCAAAAATATGAAGGTAAAGCGGTCCAGGTTGAATGGCAGACATAATTTGAGTTTCTTCAGGATGTTGGTGGCTATGATGAGAGGAAGGATGGGGAAAGGAATGCTGTATAGTATCACACAAATTATTATCATTGGCTTGTCTCTATAGCCGCTCAGAGACACATAAATCATACAGCTTACGAAGGCCTCCATCACTTTGAAGAATCCAGGGAGTACTGCCAAGTAACTGCCCTTTTTTCTCTCAATAAACTTGTCTTTTATGACTTCAAGTGTGTAAAGTAAGCCACACAATATAGCAAACACACTCACAATAATTCCGTGGAAGCAAGTCAGGCAGAAGTAGAAGTTGACATAGGTGATAGCCACGGTGACAGTCATGAGCGCAGACGACATGGCCATCCCGGTGGTGAAGTCAGGCCAGTCCATACACAACACGAGCAAGACTTCGAGTTTAAACATCTCCACAAATGTAATGACCAGGGTGATGAGAGGACAGAAGGACCAGGTGAACATGGCGTAGTTCCAGTACGAGTGACTGCTGGATCCTTTTAGAGCAGACAAGATAAAAGTGACAAGAGACAACAAGATCTGAGCCATGTGCAGCCCACCTCGTCCCGATAAGAGGGTGGAGGGAGTGAAGACCGCCTGAGACATGGTGGTCTTAATCTGATCTAGGATACCCATCTCTGGTCTGCTCAGGTTTGGTGTGTGTGACTCAAAAATATATCCAGAGTGAAGTAGTAGCTGGATCCCAAAATGGTTACACTGTCTTTTATTGCACTCACTATCTGCCTGTCTAGTTTGCATTATATTCATAAATGAAACTGAAGATGTATTCCAAAAGGGGCTTACTAGATCACTTGATCTTGCATAAAAGCAATTTTATTTTATTTTTTTTAATATATAATAATTAATTAATTAATTATGTGGTTGTTAATGCTATCTCCTTCAATTGTTGGAGTAAATTATAATAAAAAGTTTCAACCAATAATAATAATAATAATAATA
>KN476070.1:0-29018 GCA_000787095.1 Periophthalmodon schlosseri
TGTACTAGCTTTGCTTCTGTCTCATTTCCAAGTACAGATCATCCTTGTATTTAGGACTGGGTGATACAGCAAAATGATTCATGTTTTTTTTTTTTTCCTTTCCTTTTTAGATTTTTTTCCCCACAAAACACAAATAAAAATGTGTTTAATATTAATTTAAATGAACAAGAGACTTTTAATCAGTGCCATTTAACCCAAAAAGGGAGCTGGAATCGCATCAACCAATGATGTTTATGTTGAGAGCAGAGACTGTATATATAACACATATGACATAGCTAACCTGTTAGCCGCCGCGTTCAAAATAGGAAGTGATCATGGGCGCACTTTCTTCTCCATCGACTCTGGCTCCAATTCACTTTACATTGAAAAACTGTGGCCCCTCTCTCTGTAACTGCTGCTGTCAGACTCGTCATTTTGGTCTTAAAATGTTTGTATTAACCCGCTCTACATGATCCTGGAGTTTTTATTTCACTATTGTGTCTGTAAATCAAGATGTAAACATTAATAACAGACAAATCAGGCGCCTTTTTTCCCTGAGGTCGCTCCCGCTAGCGTTAGCAACAGGTTTGATTGACAGCGTTGCTTAACGCCTGCTCCCTGTTAAACCAGCGGTGTGGGTGGGAAGGGATGTTAGCTTCAACAGCCTCGCTCCGGATTGGAAAATGGGACTAGCCTCAATGAACCGAACGCTGTGGGTGACATCACACTCACTTATTCCACCTCTTTATACAGTCTATGGTCGAGAGCGGAATTCAAACCACCAACCTTCAGATCAGCGGACAAACACTTTACCAACTGAGCCACTGTCGCCCTTCTACCACATGCTTCACTGACAGAGCCTGATGTCCATCCCTGTCATACGTTTATTGTTTTTTTGTTTTATTTTATCTGTTGATTTATGGCGCAGCTGAAGTACAGAGTGAGACTTCCACTTCCCACACTGACGTCACTTAACTCTTTGAATGATTAAAGGGAGGTACACTCACCAATGTGTCCTTGGCTCTGCTCACGGGGACATTCTGAAGGTCTCCCTGTATCCCCTGTGTGTGTGTGTGTGTGTGTGTGGTGTGGTGGTAAATGTCCCAGGTCCAGACAGTACAGTTTGTCCTCTCTGGGGAGCCGTAGCTGTCTGCTCAACCCTGTGACATCACCGTCCAGCCAAAATACAGGGACTCATCCTTCGCCCTACACAGCAACCGATACAGGTGACTGGAGACGAGGAATGAGCTAACAAATATACAAGTATACAAGTATAGGAGTATAGAAGTATACAAATATACAAATATACAAATAAAACCAAAACATGCAAAATAGGCGACTCCTCTAGCTAGGTCCTCCCTCCTCATAATGTCACATATTTAGACCAGTGGTTCCCAACTTTTTTCTCCCAGCAGCCCCTACTTTACCTGTGTGTTTTTAGGAGTGCTAACTGTGGGGCTAATAACTGTTTTGACCACCAGGGGGCATCAGTAAGAATACACGATGAGAGATGATTCAAGGTTTTGACTTTTATTAAAAATATTGGACTTTGGTTGTGTGTGTTTGTGTGTGTGTGTGTGTGTGTGGCTCTGAAACATACAAACAAAGGGACAAATATAAATGATATTATGTTCTATAAATGGACACAAATGATAATATCTCCGTTAGCATTTAGCTCCTGGTATTTAGCATATCAAATCAGCCCTTATACCTGCATTTTATACAGTCTACTTGTCATAAACCACTTCAACCACTTGATATATACAGACAGACACTGGGGGTGAGGTGGATTAAGTGTCTTGCCCAAGGACACAATGATCTGGGATTATGTCGAGAGTAGGTTTTGAACCTTCAGATCAGTGGACAAACACTACCAACTGAGCTACTGTCTACTCCCCCAGGTCAGATAAGTCAATGCTAATGTTAACAGCTATAATAAAAAATACAACTGGCTGCAGAACTCGTGGGCTAGCTTGGCTCGTTAGCATTAGCATTGAATCATTGTAATGTCTATGGTTTTTGACAGAATATGGTTACACAAGTCTAACCCCCCCACAGTCGGTTTGTTGGATTCAGCCAATATAAAACTAAAGCAAAAGAAACGGGAAAGAATATGAGGCTGCAATAGCTGGACAAGATGCCAGACACAGCGGGGGTCCACATCACAACAACACAAGCTAACGAGAGGCTAACACACACACACACACATGTACACACAGAACCAGCTCGGAGCCAATCTAATGATTCAATCAAAAAGCTATGTTGGCGTGCAGAAATCCTTGGCTTTTAACAAGACTCTGGTGCTGTGTTTTATACGAGACACACACAAGATAACAGTAACGTTGGAAATACTCAAAGTTTGCCAAGAAAGTTTTAACAGAGAGAGTGAAAACAGAGGAGAGGCTGGACGTGTGGTTCTGGAGGATGTGGGATTGTTTTAAAATAATGTTCTGTTTAAATGATTGACAGATTTGAGTAATTATAATGGAAAATAGAGGAACATTGAGGTACCATCTCCAGATCTTCAGGTCTACTTTAACTGGAAGATTTTACCTACTGTGCGTGTTTTGGGATTGGATCATAGACTGTATATATAAATGGACATAGCTAACCTGCTAGCCGCCACGTTCCAAATAGGGAGTGATCATGAGCGCGCTTCCGGCTCCATTGAGTCTGGCTCCAATTCACTTTACATTGAAAAACTGTGGCCCCTCTCTCTGTAACTGCTGCTGTCAGACTCATCATTTTGGTCTTAAAATGTTCGTATTAATCCGCTCTACATGATCCCGGTGTTTTTATTTTACTATTGTGTTCGTAAATCAGGAGATGAACATTAATAACAGACAAATCAGGCGCCTTCTTTTCCCTGAGGTTAGCAAACAGCGGTGCGTTTGCCTGTATGAATGTATCTTGATTTGATATTTTAGTTTTAATGTAATTTTTTCCTTTTTCCAACCCCACTTCCTCATGTTGTTCGTCTAAATGCTTACCTATTTTCCTCTTGCTGTCCGTCCACATCCGCAGTCCTTTATGGTGCTAAATATTATGATTCATGTGTGAGCAGAGTGAAGCCATAGACTCAACAGGAGCGGAGCAGTGTGTGTGAACCCAGAGGGGAGACGCAGGAGATGGAGCAGTGTCATTAGGCTGATTTTACCCATCACTCATCCCCTCGTCTCTGTATGTCACTATAATCTATGCTGGATAGTCTGTGCAAACTGTAGGAGGGCTGAACAATAGAGGTGTTGAAAAAAAAAATCTATTTATAAAACGATCACAATTCTATGTCGTAACAAATCCGGATCGATTCAAAATGTTCAAAAATTGATTTAAAATTATGTTAATAACTGTTTTCTCCATGTGGTAACAAGTCCATGAGTTTTTAAGCATAGACTGTATATATAAATGGACATAGCTAACCTGCTAGCGGCCGTGTTCCAAATAGGAAGTTAGCATGGGCTAGCAAACACTGCACATCCTTCTCTCATTATGGTACATTGACTGGGCCTGACTGTGCTTGTGGGAGGGAGCTTTCTTACAGTGTTTGTAAATATCTGCTCTACACTGTTAGCACGTGTGTTAGCATGTGTGTTAGCAATATGTCTCAGTGGTTCTTTCATGTCGATAATGACCAGCTCGCCAGTGCAGTTTGTAGTGAGCTTGAAGAGAAGGAACAGAGGGGGCGCTAGTGTTTGTTTTGTGTCCAAAAAATGTTCTGCAAAAGCTATTTAATGTTTGTGTTGTCCTCAAAATGACGGCTGCTTTAGAAGTAAATCTGAATGTGAAAGCTGCCCACAGTCGTCCAGTAGGTTCCATAGTGGTCCATGGGCGTATACTAGTCTATGTGTCTTATACTTGTGAAAGATACAGAGAGAGATCTAAAGACTTTGATTGATCCTGGTTTAGTCCTGGTTTAGTCCTGGTTTAGTCCTGGTTTAGTCCTGGTTTAGTCCTGGTTTGGTCCAGATAGGTTCCATAGTGGTGTCTTATACTTGTTTTGATACAGCTCAAGATCATTCTGTCCTATGAATGGGGCTTTTTTAGTATCGATACCCGATGAGTTTCGATACTAGTTTTAGTATCGATTAGCATCTGATTTTTCATACTTTTGACAACCCATAGTGCGCCTTTAATAATTCTACTGTACCATATCCCCACTCTCCCTCCTCTGAACATGTCCAAAGTCTTAATCTGAAAACCATCTGAGCCGCTCTGCTCCTGTCTTTGTCTTTGTCTTTCTCTTTTGCTACACATTTGATTGGAACAGGAAGGACAAAGCAGATGGAGATTTACCATGGCATGTCATCTGATTTAAAAGTTCAAGGAGGAAGGCAGTAAAACAAAAGTAGACCTTGAAAACGCTATGTAAATCCTTCCAGAAAATACATTCTTAAGGGAACACGAGATGCTCCGGGCTGATAGAGTGAAGCCAGGAGATGTTATCTCAGAGCCACAGTAATCAGGGCTTTTCATATGTGGAAAGGCCCAAGTTAGCCACAGCTATAATGTAGTTTAATGATTATTTTTAAAGTCTACTGATTTGGAATGGGTCATATGGAAAAGTGCGTTGGAAAATAGTGCTGCGTGTTAGAATTACAGAATGAGTTTACTGTTTAGGTCTTGGATTCTGCCCAGTGTAGTCCTGTGTAGACTTGGTTTGGTCCTGTTTTAGTCCTGGCTCATCAAATTATTGTCATGTTTTAACGGCGCTGGAACAAATGGTAAACTGTCACATTTTTATACAGCGCTTTTCCACCTTCAAGGCTCAAAGCGCTTTACATCAAGGAACCACTCACCCATTCACACACACATTCATACACCAGTGTACACAGACACTGGGGGAGAGATGGGTTAAGTGTCTTGCTCAAGGCATTCATCTGTGGGAGCTGGAGTCGCATAGCCAACTTGTGGGTCAGTGGATCTGACCGCTCAAACAATGATGTTTATGTGTGGGAGAGCGGGAATCGGACCACCAACTGAGCCACTGTCGTCACCAGATGTCATAAAATGATTGTAACGTTTTAAGGTCACTGGAATGGCACCTAATGATGTCACTGGTGGAACTAGAGCGTTGAGCTCTTGGGACGTAGACTAAATATGTTGCATTATATTTGAACATGAACTCCAGGTGTGTCTATGTTTCTCAAGACTAACAAAAGTAAATAAAACAAAACAAGAAACAAGACAAAACAAAAAAAACAAAACAGATATGGCATTATTATTATATTTTCCCCATAGTTTTCAGCTCCATGTCAATAACAAAAATCACAGTAAAATATAAAGTCTTTAGAATGAAATTTTTGTTTTTTTTTATTTTGTTTGATGGACAGAAAAAGTGTTTCCTCAAATTTGCCTGAAGAAGCAGAGCTCACATCATCACATCAGCCTGATACAGAGCAGAGCAAGGTCTGTGCAGCCTCAGTGTTCACTCTGGAACTCAAGTAACTCTCCCTCCTTTTTTTTTGGTGGACTTGGACTTGGACTTGTCCCAGATACGTAATAATATAATGAGATGAGTGTCAGCTCTGTTGTTCTGTGTGTGGAACACCTTCACTACATGTTCTACTGTGTGAATGTGAAGAACTTATCTAAACACATACTGCAGTACTTCAGTTTGAGCTCTTCTTACTCACGTGGTTGGTAAGACTGTGATTTTTGTGTCAGACCACAGACTGTATAAAGAAGTGGACTAAGTGAGTGTGACGTCTCCCACAGCGTTCGGCTCCAGTCAAATGAAGCTCATCGAGGCTAGAGCAGTTATAGGGGCCAATTTGGAGCAGAGTTCCATATTTGGAATTCTGTCTGCAGGTATCATAGCAACCAAAGAGCCAATACAGAGCAACGCTGTTGAAGGTAACGCTCCTTCCCTCCCGCACCACTGGTTTAGCAGGGAGTGGGCTCTTAGCAACACTGTCAATCAAAGAAGGCGCCAGATTTGTCTGTTATTAATGTTCATATCTTAATTTACAGACACAATAGTGAAATAAAAACACCAGGATCATGTAGAGCGGGTTAATACGAACATTTTAAGACCAAAATGACGAGTCTGACAGCAGAAAGTGTCTGTGAAAGTGAACTGGAGCCAGAGTCAATGGAGCAGGAAGGGCACCCATGATCACTTCCTATTTGGAATGTGGCGGTTAGCAGGTTAGCTATGTCCATGTATATATACAGTCTGTGCTCCAGATGTTGAGCTCGGCCTGGTCAGGACGCCTCAGCTGGAGGACTGTGCATGTTTTGGTTGATGGGAAAAATCGGTATCGGAGCTGAAGAAGCTGGACCTTCCTAGTTTTCTGCACCTGTGTATCCAGAATAATGAGCCTCAGCGAGCCTTAACTCCCCCTGTTGGTCCTGTTGTTGTTGCATTCACACTTCTGTCTGAGCAGTGAGAGCAGCAGACGCAGGCAGAGGTCACAGAGGGACACGGTGAAGACAGAATCTCTCAGGCTTCAGTAAAAAGGGGAGATGGACCTTTCCCCCTTCAGCCTGATTAATAATAAAACTGCAGATCCTCAGTTCATCTCCATCTGAACTGTCAGCTAAAATACTCCGTGAGTGAAACCGAGGGCTAACGTCACACTCGCTAACCTCGCCAACCTCCTCGTCATCATCTCTCTCCATTTTGCTGATGCTAAAGACACTAATCTTCATATTCATAAAAACCCTTCAGATCGCTCTGGTCACCTCTAAGACAACGCTACTGTCTTTTTCAACCTTTAAGATGTTATTGGACTAAAACAAAATGTTCCCCTGTATGACTTTACAGAAACAGGTTAAAGAAATGGAGCTTTTTTAGTAGAAGAATTGCGATTTGGAATGTTCCACCGCATGGCATTAATGTTTCTGTCTGTGTTTCTCATCGTGGCTGTTTTTTATGCTCAAAAATACCTTCAAAAATATTAATTCTTACTATGAGTGGGCTTGCCTTTCCCCAGATCTGACTTGTAACTTGTACTGGTGTCTTCATTTTAATCAATAATAATAACGCATCAGATTTAAACAGATTTTTTAGACACTCAGACACTTTATAGAGCGTTATTCATTCACTCCACACTATTGTAGCCACAGCCGCCCTGGGACAGACTGACGGTTTTTACCTCTAGCGCCCCCCTGTGGCACCTGGTATTCCCAGCGGTCTCCCATCCAAGCACAGACCAGGCAGATTGCTGAGCGTCTCGGACCTGGTTTGGCGTATGACGTACCTCCACCAGGAAAACTACGCAGCGCAGCTTTAAAAAACCAGCAGAGGGCAGCAAAAAGCAGAGTGATGAAAAAATAGGACCGTTGCCATGACATAATTAACGGTTTAAAATAAAGTATAATATTTTTTGAATGGGGAAAAGGTCCTTGAAATATTGCAAGAAGCTGAGGATGTGATTGTGTCGTTACCTTTAGAGTTAGGCTAATGCTAAACCAGTGGACGCTAAGCTAGTTTGGCTAATGCATCTCTATAGACGCTGGTGCTTTTCAGTACTTTGCCTTTAGGGATAACACGATCCAATACTGGGATCAGATATCCGCTTCCAAATATTGGTTCAGTCGATATCCTGGTTGGGCCAAGAAATTGATGTAATAAGACTTTTTACAGGTCGTAGTCGTCCCAGAAAGTCTCAGAATGTTTAAACTTTTATTTACACAAAGTTGTTCTGTCGTTACTTGAGACATAATAACAGCTACATGACACATTTGGATCAGTTTTGTCTTTTTTTTTGTTTGTTTTCAGTCTCTGCTCTGGTATCAGTTGGTATCGGAACTAAAAAAGTTGGAACGGTGGAAAAAGTTGGATCCCTATTTGCCATGAAATACCTAAAAAGACATTCACAGATGTTGAACCGGATAATTTCTATTATTGACTAGACCTAAGACCTTGCTGTATTACATATTACATATTATTATTACATAAATCTGCATTTTAACTATTTTAATTTTATCTGCCCCCCTTTTGACAATCTGTATCAAAAGTATCGAAAATCAGATTAAACTTACTTACTTACTTAAACCAGTATCGCAAATAGATTGATACTGAAAAAATCCCACAAACATGACAACATGTTTCAACACCGGTACAGAACCACGCGGGAACTTAAAGAAAACTGTTATCTTGCGCTGTAAATACATTCCATTTTCTTTTAGTTTTTGTCATCATTGTGGTATCGAAATCGATATCGAGTATTGAGCCGTTTCCTTAGTATCAAAATAGAGCTTGAAATTCTAGTATCGCGACAACACCGAGCCGATAGAACGTTGTGATGTCACCTGAAATTCAGCAAAACATGGCAGATTTTGAGAATATATATATGTTTTGATGTTATGTTTTGTTTACAGAAAGTTGGTCACTGCATTATTCCATCATCTGTAAGGACTTTCTGTCTTTAGACTTTTGTTCAAGATAAGTTTTGTCTTTTTATAGCTGGTCCAATGGCTGCGCCGTGCTACTATGGTAACAGCAGGGAGTGGGTGTTAGCAGCTAATCCTGTTTGGGTGTCATGGTGGCATCGCCATGGCACCAGGAGGGAGGCGGCGCCGCTTTCTTCTCCTTTAATCATATTTGATCATTACGGCTGCAGAAGGTCAAAGCTTCACTGGAGAGTTTCATTGGAAGGATGTGAATTCAGACGAAAGATGCTGAGAAACGTGTTATGTCAACTTAACGAATGTGTGCGAGCTCTTAAAGGGCCTGTGTTTTACTGAAGATGTTTTATTTATATGTATATGTTATAAATAGAGGTGTGCAAAAAATCAAAATATTGAAATATCGTATCATTTAATTTAATGATACAGTATTGATATCGTGAGCTGCTGTATCAGTATATTTTTTTGTATATTTTACCAAATTGTTCTGCCACAGCACTACTGTGTGGGTTGTTTAGAGGAAAGAAACTTAGTAAAAGCCAAATTTCAAATCTGTCAACTGGACAAAAGGTTTTAGAGTGAAGACGTTTTGCTGCTCATCCAAGATGCTTCTTCAGTTCTGGTCAGATTACTGGTAAACAAAAGCTGTTTACAGTTTCAGTGTAATTAGCTCCTCCTTCAGACAGATATAAGGCAGTGTCCAGCAGTGATCTGACCAGAACTGAAGAAGTGGCTTGGATGAGCAGCCAAACGTCTTCACTCCTACAACATTTTGTCCAGTTGACAGATTTAACTTTGGCTTTTATTATGGATCAGACCTGGACGACTGAGTGTTTACACAGACATCTCAGGAAAGAAACTTGTTTATGCAGAACCTTTGACGTTTGATTCACTGTTTTGATGATTAAAACAGGTGTATTTCATATTAGCTTTGCACAGGTAGTGGTTTAAAAAGACTTTTAGTATCACAGTTGTTTTTGTAGATATGTTGTCATCGTTCAGAGCCGTTAAACTGCACACGTTCTTGTACATGTAAATGTTGAGCTCGTATAAGCTGTGGATGAATAATATTGACCAATGAAACAGTTTGATCTGTTCTTCTAGTTAGTAAAATGCACTAAATGCACTTTATGTTCATTGATCTTCAGTAAACAGAAGATAAATGCTCCATTAATGTTCATTTTTTGTGAAAATGGAGGTAACTGCATTAGAACATGACTTAAATCTCACAAGAGTCAGTTTTGTGTCATACAGGAGCTTTAATCTTCTTTGTCGTCTCTATGGAGATAAATGACGATCACTTGAGACACATTGAAGCCTGTAATATGCCGTGTGTGTCTGGTTGAATTACTATTGATTTTGACTTCTATTAGACTACATAATAGACAGATCAGTTACAGCGCTCACAAGACCGCAGACACACACACACGCACACGCACACACACGCACACGCACACACACACACACACACACACACGCACACACACACACACACACACACACGCACACACACACACACACACACACACGCACACACACACACACACACACACACGCACACACACACACACACACACACACGCACACACACACACACACACACACACGCACACACACACACACACACACACACTGGGTTTACATGCTTTTGGGCACATTACATTGACTCACATTTATTTTCCTGTCGTCAACACTTGCCTGACTTTAACCTAATTTAACCCATTTCAACTGTAAACCATGTTGTTGATCTCAAAATAAAGGATCTACATCATGGGGAGCAGGTTTAGTTCAGGTTTAGTCTTTTGGCATAAAATAGGGGCAACAGTGGCTCAGTTGGTAGAGCGGTTTGCCCACTGATCTGAAGGTTGGTGGTTCAAATCCTGCCATGGAAGTAGGTAGATTATGATCCTTTCTTCCGTTTAATTATTGTAATATGAGCCAAAGCTAATATAAATGTACGCGTTTAAAGTTTACATAAATCTAACCTATAATATTTAGATGCAAAGATGACATCTTTCATTATTTAGGGAAATGTTTCATTTTCTCCAGTGAATGTGACTTGAATTCAGAATCTGTTTATCGTGCTGTTAAGGTTAAGTTTAAAGGTCCTATATTACACAAAATTGACTCTTGTGAGCTTTAAACAATGTTATAATGCCATTCCCTCCTCAAAAACATACCTACATACCGTTTTGTTTCACTCACACATGTTTGAGTAACACTTTATTATTTGTCTACATCTCCAAAGCTCAAAATGCTCTGTTCCACCTTGTGATGTCATGAAGTGGTAGTTTTCAAGTTAACAGCTCCTTTTACCTTTAGTTCAGTAGAGATTGGCAATTCCAGGGCTGAAATGATCCAAATGACTCTAGTGAAGGAGTATGGAGTTTAAAAACACAATGGAGCACTTCCTGTATTACCACTTGATGACATCACAAGGTGGAACAGAGTCTTTTCAGTGTGAGAGAAGAACTAAAGAAGCCTAAATATGCAGGGTTTGTGTGTTAAACGTGTGAATGAAACAAAACACAACTCCAGGTCTGTTTGTGATGAGGAAACAACATTAGAACAGATCAGAAAACAGTGTAACATGGGCCCTTTAAGGTGCACTGTATAGCTGTTGTGTCCTTGGGCAATGCACTTCACCTGTATCTATGTAAATATGTGTTAGTGATTGATGGCGGTTGGAGGAGCCAGTGTCGCAGATCGGCAGCTGCACTTTTGTCATTCTACCCCAGGGCGGCTGTGGTTATAGAATTATCTTACACGTTATCAACAAATCCGGCATTATTGTTATTACTGTGTTTAATGGAAAGTCAGATTGTTACATAATTCTTAGTTATTTCCCATGATGTTGATCTGATTTTTCTTAAAGAGTTTGTTTGAAAGTTTCATCAGTTTCAGAGCGTTTACAGAGCGTTTACAGAGCGCGTCTTTGGTGTTTTCATTTGGACATATTTGAGCCTAATGAGTAAATCTGGGGTAATTTGCATCACTCCACTCGCTCCTCTCACCCTGCTCTCTGTGCTGACCTCTTAATGCTCCCTTCTGTTTTTCTGCTTTTTCTCATCCCTGTAAAATCCAAAAGCATTTTTAGGACAAGAAATACAGTATTCAAATGCAAAAAATGAACAGCTAAACGTATACAGCCGCAGTAGCTCAGTTGATGTTGGAGTGTTTGTCCCCTGATCTGAAGGTTGGCAGTCAGATCCACTGACCCACAGGTTGGCGGTGCGATTCCAGCTCCCACAGATGAATGCTGCCGTTGTGTCCTTGGGCGAGACACTTAACCCACCTCGCCCCCAGTGTCTGTGTACACTGGTGTGTGAATGGGTGAGTGGTTCCTTGATGTAAAGAGCTTTGAGAGATTGAAGGTGGAAAAGTGCTGCATAAAAATGTGATTATTTACCAAAGAACATGGCGTCTTGGTAGGTTGATACCGGGCCTGGAATTTTTCAGTTTCACTTTTAAGATATTTTTGAGTGTTTACATATATAAATAAGTGTTGAGACAGCATGTCGAGAGCAGGATTTGAACCATCAACCTACGGATCAGTGGACAAACACTCTACCAACTGAGATACTGTGTAAAACGTAAAGTGTGTAAAACGTAGTATAAAGTATGTATACTCTATGGGCAAAAAAAACGTGTACTTCCATTTAAGAATACAGTCATGTACCCCAGCCTTGAGTTGTGTCCTTAGGCAAGACACTTTATCCACCTTTACTAGTAAAATGTGCAGTGTGTGTGCGTGTGTGTTTATGTTATTGTATTATTATTCTAATTTTCTCATAATTTTGTTGATGAAAACATTTGAAATCCCATTGGCACAGTATCCAAAGTAGTTCAAAAACCCTTCAGAACACAACACAGAAGCTCTAATGAAGCTAATCTCCGCTGTGGTCCCCTCTCCTTCGTCTGTGTGTGTGTAGCTGCATGAGTCACACACACACGCGAGCTCCACCTGACTCATGCACACAGCAGCTCCTCATCCATCAGGTCCACTCAGGTTAGCATTAGCACGCGCCTCCTCTCATGTCCTCGCTCCACAGAGCAGCCGAGGCTAGCGTGCGTGTTTGTGTGTGCGGTTAGCATGCATGTTAGCGAGTGTGTGTTAGCGGCGTGGTGTTTTGGGAGGCCACGCTGCCTCTCTCCTTTTGTGTACACTCAGACGGGCAAGTCGTGATAAGTCAGCGAGGACAAAAGTAGAAAGTAGTAGACTCCAGTGCCAGGATGGAGAGAAGGGCAGAACGACTTGAAAGAAGGCTAGTTTTTTTTTTACCTTTTCAGATTTTTGTCACGCGTCTAGTGCAAGTTAATGACATTGAAATAACTGAAGGATCTATAGAAATTGTGCCAGTATATACGTTTGCCCATTTCAGGGTTCCCACGCGTCCTGGAAATTCTAGAAAACCTGGAAAATTATTGTTTGCCAGACATGGAATACGCATGGACAATGAAAAAAAAAGTCAGGGAAAGTATATATTTGTCCTTGAAAATGTCTCCACTCTTTGGTTTGCTATTTATTGTATATCAGAGACTTTTACTGTCACCTATCAGAGCTGAAATCCACCAAAATGCAGGAAATTACACCTGTTTTGTATAAAATTTCTTGGGGGAGGACCCTCAGACCCCCCACATCTCATTCATATTATCTCCGTAGCAGGAGCTTGGTGTCTTATATATGTCACACAGTTCCATTCACATGCAGAGAGTGGGTCGTGAACACTTCTTGTTTATTATAAATGGATATGTTTTGGTTCACAGGTGTTTTTCATCTAATTTGAATTCATATTTTTGGGGCATCTACATAATAAAATATAGAGTTTGTCTTGGTGTAGAACTAATTTGGAATAATTGTGGACTTTTGTTATAGCCTTTGACATAAACCACATCTTTATTGTAAAAACTGTATAAAAGGAGGTAATCAGTTTGCCTGTAGATGCCATGATCACATAGCTAAAAATGTCCTGGAAAAGTTTTGGAAAAGTCCTGGAAAAAACACATTTTTTGCATTTTTTATATACTGAAATATTCAATTGACAGAACAACCGTTTTAGGATGCTATCAAACTTGCGACTAAACCAGAAACTAAACCAGGACTAAACCAGGTCTAGAACAGGACCAAACAAGTCTACACCGGGACTAAACTGGGCTCAAACCAGAACCAATGCAATAAACACTTTAAGGTTTTTGTTTTACATGTGTTAACAATATTTATTTATGTATTTATTTTGTGGTATTCATGTTATAATATATAAACCCAGTTACTTTTGAATGAATTTGAATGTCTTTGGTGTTACCTGGAGCTTCACAGTCGTTAGCATTCACATAAGAATTGGTGTATGATTAGCCTAGCGCTTAAACATAGCATTAGCCGATCTATCAGTCCCCCCTCTGCTCCCCGTCCTCCTGCAGTACACATCCACTCCTCTTTTCTGTCTCAGGCCTCCTCTGTTCCTCTAGGGCTGTTCCCCGCACCTGTCTATGTAGCGATGATTTATGCCCCAGCGTTCATGTATTTTTAGACCAATTACGCTCCCCCTCGCAGCCCCTATATCTGTCCATAGCATTCTCTCCTCCACAGGCTTCTTGTTCTCTCTGTTTTTGTCACTTTTATCTAAATATCATCTCTATTGTTCGCTCCGGTTTGGATTATTCTGCAAGACAATTCCAGAGCGGTATAGGTCAGGCTAGCTGCAAACGCATTCCAAACTTTCAATGTGGAATTGTCCGGAGTTATTGGTCCTATCCACAGGAAATGAAAATGGTTGTGGTCCTGACACCCTGCTTTCTGCTGCCAGGCTTTGAAAATTGAAAATTGACATGGATCAATATGGGGGAAACATCCGGATTCGTTTTTTTCCCATATCATCCCCGGTCCTAATGTCAGTTTTCCTCACCAAAGTTTAAATAATTACATGAATTAGTTTTTTGTTTAAAGAATCGTAGGTCCTGCACATAGCCTATATAAACGGACATAGCTAACCTGCTATGTAGGACTAGGAAGTGATCATGGGCGCACTTCCGGCTCCATTGACTCTGGCTCCAATTCACTCTCTATTGAAAAACTGTGGCCCCTCTCTCTGTAACTGCTGCTGTCTGACTCGTCATTCTGGTCTTAAAATGTTCGTATTAACCCGCTCTACATGATCTTTTTTTAAAATTTCACTATTGTGTCTGTAAAACAAGATGTGAACATTAATAACAGACAAATCAGGCGGCTACTTTCCCTGAGGTCGCTCCCGCTAGTGTTAGCAACAGGTTTGATAGTTGACAGTGTTGCTAAGCGCTTGCTCCCTACTAAACCAGAGGTGCGTGAGAGAAGGGGCTTTACCTTCAACAGGCTCACTCCTGATTGGCTCTTTGGTTGCTATGATACTCACGGTCAGAATTCCAAATACGGAACTCTGCTCCAAATTGGCCCCTATAACTGCTCTAGCCTTGATGAGCTTCATTTGACTAGAGCCCAACGCCGTGGGTGACATCACACTCACTTAGTCCACTTCTTTACAGAGTCTGTGTTCCTGTTTCATGAATTGAACCACATCATGATGTTTTTGAATCGTTACTTATCTACAGGCTTTCAAAACATGACATCATCACTCTTCATCAGTGATAAACAGCTGCTCTACAGGTTCAGTTTTTACATAGTTTCAAATGGTTTAGATTTAATTACGATTTTAATAATAATGTTGACTTATCATAGTATATTAGTAAGCATTAATTCATTCATATATTTGACCCTAACTTGCTATTTCAGATTTTCGATTCTTGTGATTCTTGTTTCCACGTCTCGTTCCTTAAAAACATCATATTTATTGCATTGTCAAACTGGTATTAAAGTGTTACATAAGATCTGTATTGGACAACATTTGTGCTTTGAATAATTGTCCTCATGTCTTTATATCA
Source organism: Periophthalmodon schlosseri (assembly GCA_000787095.1). Taxonomy (NCBI): domain Eukaryota; kingdom Metazoa; phylum Chordata; class Actinopteri; order Gobiiformes; family Gobiidae; genus Periophthalmodon; species Periophthalmodon schlosseri. Next base: position 15,244 of record KN476070.1, read on the forward strand.
CAAACTTAGATGTTCCTTTTGTCTATTTTTGGTGTTGCTTAGAAACTCTCCACATCCTGAACAAAAAGTTATATTAAAGTCTCTTCTACATCTGAACCACAGTCTGTATAAAGAAGTGGACTGAGTGAGTGTGACATCACCCGTAGCGTTTGGCTCTAGTCAAATGTAGCTCGTCGAGGCTAGAAGTTATAGTATCATAGCAACCAAAGAGCCAATCTGGAGAGAGGCTGTTGAAGGTAACGCCCCTTCTCTTAGCAACACTGTCAATCACACCTGTTGCTAGCGCTACAAAAAGACCTCATCCTCAGATCACATGGCTAATTATGTAGAGTAAACAAAGTCTGTGTTAGCGAGGTTGACGTGCTAGCCTTGTTGTGGTGTTAGCGCTGTTGTGGTGTTAGCACTGTTGTGGTGTTAGGGCTGTTGTGGTGTTAGCACTGTTGTGATGTTAGCGCTGTTGTGGTGTTATTGCTGTTGTGGTGTTAGCCCTGTTGTTGTGTTAGCACTGTTCTGGTGTTAGCCCTGTTGTGGCGTTAGCGCTGTTGTCATGTTAGCGCTGTTATCATGTTAACGCTGTTCTGGTGTTAGCCCTGTTGTGGCGTTAGCGCTGTTGTCATGTTAGCGCTGTTATCATGTTAACGCTGTTCTGGTGTTAGCCCTGTTGTGGCGTTAGCGCTGTTGTCATGTTAGCGCTGTTCTGTTGTTAACCCTGCTGTGTTAGCCCTGTTGTCATGTTAGCGCTGTTGTCTTGTTAGCCCTATTGTCATGTTAGTGCTGTTGTCGTGTTAGCCCTGTTGTGGTGTTAGCGCTGTTGTCATGTTAGCCCTGTTGTGGTGTTAGCTCTGTTGTGGTGTTAGCGCTGTTGTCGGGCTGCACTCTCTGTAGTTATTTTACCAAGTTCAGCGTCCACTCCAAAGGGCTAAATGAGCTATCAAAGCTAACACACGTCTTTTCTGTCATTATTAGCATGTTTTAAGCGTCTCCTGAGCCTCTAGCATCTACGGGTCCTCATTCTGGAAATACAAAGTGGGATCGGATCGGTGATTTGGTCTGAGTACTCGCCGATGCCAATACCGATACCTGAAAAATGTGCGGTTTCGGCATCAGAACAACCTTAGTTATTACCTCGATTACATTTTGGTTTCTATGTCTATTCGATCACTATGTGTAATACCAGGGTCTTACCATTATAATCAGTCTATCCATTGATTACTCCTGTGTTTAAGTCTTTCCTGTTTGGAAGTGTAATCTCTAATCTCTCCATACGTTTGTCACATGTCCTTTCGCACACAGATATAGGACCAGTGTAATCTGGAATAATCATTGATAATCCCCTCTCAGATTGAAGGCTCCTAATGAGACTGGTGATGTGTCTCTGAGCTCCAGGCATCATGGGACATCCTCCTCCTGCCCAAAGGAACGTTTACAGTGGAACTGATATCACACACACGGCACACAGAGAGATGCCATAAGAGATTAGAGACGTAAAGGACACGATACCCATTTCAAATTACAAATATAAGATGGATTTGAGATGGTATCACAATGTTCTATAAGATAATGTAGAATTCAGGCAGGAGCAGGTTAAAGTGCTGTTCTTGCCAAGGCATTTTCACACCTGCTCATGTGGTTAAAGCCCTACTATGTAACTTTCTGCAGGTAGAAGGTCAACAGCATGATTCATAATTATAACCTTTGACCTATAAACTTTGATCTTAACCTCTACAGAACAGGAGAAATGCCTTGGTGGAAGCAGATCTTTGATACGAGCATAGAAAGCTAACTGTACATTGGATCAGTCAAAGTGAACTCTCGGTTAAATAACAGTACAACACTTATGGAACAGGCCTGAAACTAGGGCTGTGCTAAAAATCGGAAAAACTTTGGTCGATCTCGATGATAAGGCGGACACATTTTAACGGTCAGGTCTCCAGCCAAGCGTGTGGCAGTGTGAGCGTATGGTGCTGAAGAGGAGTCAGCGTTCTCTTGTTTAGGTCAAAGCTCTGAGTCAAGGTCACAGTCTCTGTATGTCTCCTCTCGTGTCCTTGAGTTTCACAAGTTTGGACTTAAATCTGCACAATTTGACCAAAAGTCCAGTGTCTCCCTCTGCCTCTGTGTGTGCGTCTGCCCCATAGACTGTATATATAAATGGACATAGCTAACCTGCTAGCCGCCGCGTTCCAAATAGGAAGTGAGCATGGACGCGCTTCCGGCTCCACTGACTCTGGCTCCAAATCACTTTCTATTGAAAAACTGTGGCCCCTCTCTCTATAACTGCTGCTGTCAGGCTCATCACTTTGGTCTTAAAATGTTTGTATTAACCCGCTCTACATGATCCTGGGTTTTTTATTTCGCTATTGTGTCCGTAAATCAAGATATGAACATTAATAACAGACAAATCAGACACCTTCTTTCCCCAAGGTCGCTTCTGCTAGCGTTAGCAACAGGTTTGACAGCATTGACAGCATTGCTAAGCGCCCGCTCCTTGCTAAACCAGCGATACAGGCAGGAAGGGGCGTTACCTTCAACAGCCTCGCTCTGGATTGGCTCTTTGGTTGCTATGATACTCACAGTCGGAATTCCTAACATGGAACTCAGCTCCAAATTGGCCCCTATAACTGCTCTAGCCTCGATGAGCCCCAAATTGCCCCTATAACTGCTCTAGCCTCGATGAGCTTCATTTGACTGGAGCCGAACACTGTGGGTGACGTCACACTCACTTAGTCCACTTCTTTATACAGTCTCTGATCTGCCCTCACTCCCCCTCACTCTTTGATCCAGCTCCTCACTTTTTCTCCTCTCTTTTTCTCATCTGGTGCTTCTTATCGTCATAATCAACTATTTTCTCAACGTGTATGGCTGAAACTTAGGTCCTAATCTAACACACAGACATCGCACATGCTTTTAGGCTCGATATATTGTACAAACACATTCCAGACTTTAAATGTGGATTGGTCCTGTCAGCATGAAATATAAACTTTAGTGACACTGACACTGACGCCTCCTCTCTGTACCTGAAGTCCACCAGTCTGTGTTTGAAATAAGATGGAAGATCGAATCCAAAATGGAGATCAATCATTAAGGGGGTAAAAAATCCGCTTCTTTTTATTCCCATATGGCCCAGCTCCGCCTGAAACTGCCTCTCCAGCCTCTGCCAGCTCCTATTAAACTCTCTGATTGATTTTAATGTGGCAAAATGACTCTTTACAAAGCAATTTGGGATCACTGACCCGAGTCCGCTGAGAATTTGTGTGTCAACAATACTGCTCATTAGGGCTGTCAAAAGTATCAAAAATCTGATGCTAATAAAAACTAAAACTAATATCGAAACTAGATACTCGTTTGAGCAGGTATCGATACTAAAAAAGTCACATTCACAGGACAGAAATGAACCTTTCCTGAATATCCTTAGAATGATCTTGAGCTGTATTAGAACAAGTATAAGACACATAGACTAGTATACGCCCATGGACCACTATGGAACCTACCTGGACCAAACCAGGACTAAACCAGGACCAAACCAGGACCTGGACCACTGAGGGATTACACAGATATAAGGCCACGTGGGAATAGAAAAGAAAGTACGACCATTTAATGTGGAAAATCACATTCTATCGTCTAAAGAAAGATTGTTTTTTTATTATCATTGTGGTATCATAATCAGTTTTGAGTATCGAGTCTATTCCTTAGTATCGAAATTTTAGTATCGTGACAACAATATTCCTAATTAACATAAAAATGATTACGCAGAGTTCATGTTATTACCCAGAATGCCTATCTCCGTGTCATTAAATAGCACTAAAACAATTGAACATGTAAAGTGTGGGCTGTAGTACACTATAATGAGTGTAGTGGATTGTGCTGGTTCAGTGGAGCAGAGACTTACACACAAACAGAGGGAGCAGAGGAGTGTACGGTGGTATTGTGGTTATAAACAAAAGCCATATAGTCTACTGAAAAATAAGTACCTAATATATAAAAAATGAAAAATATTGCAGTTGTTGTTTTGGAGATTTGCAAAATTAAAATATCAAGTATATGTTTGGGGTTTTTTAATGAATGTATACTTTTATTTAACCATTAAAGGTGATGTTAGGGATAGGGGCAAGGGTTAGGGGTTAAGGTTAGGAGTTAGGGGCTAGGGTTAAGGGCAAGGCTTAGGGTTAGGGGTTAAGGTTAGGGGTTAGGGTTAGTGTGATGAAAATTTAAGTGTACTCATTGTGTAACTGAAGAGACCCAGACCAGACATTAATGTGTGTGAAGGCTCCATCCCGCAGGAAACTCTATGTTGTTCTGTCTGTCTAAGTGTAAAAGTTAACTCATGGGTGTGAAACAAAAGTCACTGCTTTGAAATGTATGTAGCTTTGTCATTCTGGTATAAATACTCAGAGCTCAGATGCTCGGGGGAGACTAAGGACCAGGGGGAGAGATGCTCTAGGAGAGAGAGTCAGAGAGACTTAGGACGCCGGGAGGCTACGAGTCTGTGGCCAGGGCAAATCTGGGCCCTGTCCTGTCTGTATCTGCTGTAACAAAGAATAAACCTTTTTTGTATTTCATAGCTCACCGGGCTTCACAAATGGATGACTTTTCATCTAGAATAGTAATTTTTCGACAACAGTTAGGGTTAAGGCCAAGGGTTAGGGCTAAAGGTTAGGGTTAGGGCCAGGAACAGGACACTCATTGCTCCTTAAAAAAAAATGCTAGTTTATTTTAAACGGTGTGAAGTTTTGCCCTGTCAGTAAAGCTAACAACAACTAGCATGCTTACGTGTATTTCCTGATTATTGGACAGTAAAACGGTTTATTATTAGATGCAGACTTATCTTGACCCGGGGGGCGAGGTGGGTTAAGTGTCTTGCCCAGGAACACAACGACATTGGAGGATCTGACCGCTCAACCAGTGATGTTTATGTCGAGAGTCGGATTCGAACCGCCAACCTTTTGGATCAGTGGACAAACGCTCTACCAGCTGAGCCACTGTCACCTATAGGAACCCAAACAAACATACCTCGTTCTATCCAAGGCCCCAAAGTGTGAAATATGGGCTTTACCTGTTGCATTACATTGCGGCCGGCACCGCTGCAGACAGACTCAGTTTCCATGGCAACGTCTGAACCCATCTCGTCTCCATGGAAACCTGTTGGCTCCGATAAATAAGACGGGGAGCTACAGCGACAACAAAGTTTACAGAGAGCCTACCCTAGTCTAACTCTATGCATGTGATGGGTCTACACAGGGCTGTTCATTAGAATATAAACACTGGAAATGAGAGGGTTTTAAGCAAAGTTAACAAACAAGAACTGGGTCAGGCTTGGGTCAGGGTTTGGGTCAGGGTTTGGGTCAGGGTCAGACTGTGGTCTAGAAAATACAGAATGGTATCGGTGATTTGAGTACTCGCCGATACCGATACATGACAAATGTGCGGTATCTGAACAACACTAGTCACCAGCACCTCATAAACTTGAAATACATGTGACTCTTGACGTTTTCTTTCTATTTATATGTTTATGGAGCCCGGCGGACGCCCAAAACCCCCGTCTGTGAATGCGCTCGCAGAAGGTCACTGTCCCCGCCCGGGCTCATGTCGATAGCTTAATCTGATTGGCCGCTTGATGGATGGGCGCCTCGCTTGACCTATCACAGCTAACTGAATTATAGGTCCCACATACTCACCTTTCTGTCATTTGCTTTTCCTTTCATTCTCTCCCTCTTTCTCTCACTCTATCTCTCCCTCTTTCTCTCACTCTATCTCTCACTCTATCTCTCCCTCTTTTTCTCACTCTCGCTCCCTCTTTCTCTCACTCTTTTTCTCACTCTCGCTCCCTCTTTCTCTCACTCTTTTTCTCACTCTCGCTCCCTCTTTCTCTCCCTCTTTTTCTCACTCTTTCTCTCCCTCTTTCTCTCCCTCTATCTCTTTCTTTCTCTCCCTCTTTTTCGCCCTCTATGTCTCACTCTATCTCTTTCTTTCTCTCCCTTTTTTCACCCTCTATGTCTCACTCTATCTCTCCCTCTCTCTCTCCCTCTATCTCTTCCTCTTTCTCTCCATCTCTTTCTTTCTCTCCCTCTACCTCTCCCTTGATCTCTTACGCTATCTCTCCCTCTCCCTCTTTCTCTCCCTCTACCTCTCCCTTTATTTCTCACGCTATCTCTCCCTCTTTCTCTCCCTCTCTTCATCCTGTCTTCTTTATTATCTTAGTCTGTTATTTTTTCCTGTATTCAAATGTACATTATTCTGAACAGCACTGGATTAACAGGTAAAGGTGCACTATGGAACTTTTCTAGCGGAGCTTCTGTCGCCTCATTGTCTCCATGGAGATGTTATTGATAAACTTGTATCTATCTCCATGGAGACAAGCAGGTGACTCCGCCAGACCAAGTTTACAGTTCAGATCTATGGAGAGGCGACCCCGCTCACAGCAAGAACGCATGTTTTTCATGGTATTTTTTAAGCACGACACTGGGGGCGAGGTGGGTTAAGTGTCTTGCCCAAGGACACAACAACAGTATTCATCTGTGGGAGCTGGAATCGCACTGCCAAACCTTCGGGTCAGTGGGCAAACGCTCTACCAACTGAGCTAGTGTCGCCCAATAAACGCAAGATATACAAGATTAATGCCATATTGTGGAATGTTATTGGCAATGACATCTCCATGGAGACAAGAAAGTGACAGCAAAGTTACACAGTACGCCTTTCATATTTCAGTGTTTTTTTTTAATTCTAATACTTTTTTTTTGGTATCGCAAATGTTTAAAATGTTCACAACCAAAACTGTATAAATAAACAAAACATGAATGACATTATTTCTAAAACAGTTAACAAAAATCAATCAAATGTATTATCCAAAATCCCACTGTGACAGAGAGAGAGAGAGGGGAAGGGGGGGAGGGGGTGTCAAAATAAAACGTTCCAAACAGATGTTTTTTGATTTATTCTGAAGGGCCTCACTGTCGACATGTCAAAACCAGAAACAGGAAGGAGCTGGAGAGGGCTGCACATAAAAGACATTAATCACTTATTCACAGTCAAATGAAAAGGAGCATAAACATGAAAACTATCTGTCTGAGACGCTCTTAAAGGTCCATATTACACTGTTTACTGAGCTATGTTCTTCTCTCAAACTGAAAACACTCTGCTCCACCTTGTGATGTCATGTGGTAATACAGGAAGTGCTCCATACATCTTTATAGAAACATTTGGATAATTTCAGCCCTGGAAAAGCTGTTAAATCAGACATATTGTGTGTTTGTTTTATAGTTCTAATCTGTGACACCTGTGGATCATTATGTTATAATTTGCACATTTTAAATCACAAGATTAATCTAAAATGACTTCATAAAAGATGCACGCCAGCTGATTTCAAGTTCAAAAACTGCGGTGCACAATGGGAGCTGCCCTCGGTGTAAACGTCACCACAACAAAGCGCCGCATGCTGTCGGCGCCCCCTATGGATAGCTGCACATCACACTAGCGAGCAGCTCATTTTTTTTTATTTGTACCAAAATGACTACGTGACACTGCCGAATCCTACGAGTATCACGATTAAGAAAATAAAACTGGAGAAGGAAGTGCGTACGTCACAGTGGGCGTGAACGTCACAGTGGGCGCAAGTGGGTGTGCACGTTGCAGTGGGTGTGTACGTCACAGTGGGCGTGAACGTCACAGTGGGCGTGTACCGATGGAGGTGAAAATAGGGGTAGATCGTCAAAATGGTGTCTTGAAAATAAGCGATGAAAGATTATTCAAACATGGATCACTCCTGACCCTAACGACGAGAGGGTCAATGAGAAGGAAACAGCTATAACTACTCAACCTTCAACAAAGTTCTTAAAAATGGCTGAGAACTTTTTGCACTTTTTGGAAGCAGGAGCGAGGCTGTGGAAGGTAACGCCCCTTCCCGCCCACACCTCTGGTTTAGCAGGGAGCGGGCGCTTAGCAACGCTGTCAATCAAACCTGTTGCTAACATAGTTAAAAGCTCTGAAAAGTACATTTTGCGGAATAGGTTTGATTTAACATGAAACAAAATAGAACTCCAGGTATGTTTTTGAGGAGGTAACATCATTATAACATGACCTAAACTTCACAAGAGTCAGTTTTGAGTAATATAGAACCTTTAAAGTGCCCTGAATTCACAAGAAACTTCACTAAAACAGGGTTAGACAAAACATTTTCAACGTTTTTGCGAGCTGCAGTTCATTCAGGTGCACAATCCCATTTGGTTTAAAAATCAACACGTTTGCTGAGTTTGTTAACCCGAGTTGAGTCTTGAACACTCCAGGCTCCAGTTCACTGTCAGAGTGTGAGTGTGAGAAACACTTCACCATTGGGTACATCATTATGAGGATTCGACTGAGGAATCAAAGCATGATTCACTTATCAATATGGAGCCGTTGTAATCACAGGCGTTTGTAGAGCGGTCTGTGTGATGGGAATGCTAACAGCTAGCTACTGCTGCTACTGCTGCTGCTGCCAAACTAGAATGAATATCTTATTTCAAAGTCATTACGTTCATAAAGTAGAAGAGATAAACGCTGCTGTATTCTAGAATGAGATGCTTTCATTAACAGATGTAACGTTTGAGTTGTGAATGGTTTAAAGGGGCATTGTGTAACTTTTCTGGTTCATGGAAATGTATGCAGCTAATCTTTCTTGCATTTCTGTATTTATTCTGTGAGTTTATGGATGTAAAGTGTAACGCCTTGGTGTTTGATTGTGTTTGATTTACTTTCAGTAAATTGGGCAGCAGTAGCTCAGGTGGGAGAGTGCTCGTCCTCTGATCTGAAGGTTGGCGGTTTGAGTCATGCTCCCACAGATGAATGCTGTTGTTGTGGCCTTGGGCAAGACACTTAACCCAAAAAAAGCTGTGTCAAATGGTGATAAACTTGGGTTTTAGGCAGATCTCAGTCTGTTTCATTTGGGGCAAAGTTCAGATTTGGAGGAATACACTGGACTGTTTTGGAGTTTGAAATTCATTCATTTATTGTTTAAAATGTCTGTCGATGCCATAGACTGTATATATAAATGGACATAGCTAACCTGCTAACCACCGCGTTCCAAATAGGACGTGATCATGGGCGCACTTACGGCTCCATCGACTCTGGCTCCAATTCACTTTCTATTGAAAAACTGTGGCCCCTCTCTCTGTAACTGCTGCTGTTAGACTTGTCTTAAAATGTTCTTATTAACCCGCTCTATATGATCCTGGGTTTTTTATTCCGCTAATGTGTCCATACATCAAGATATGAACATTAATATCAGACAAATCAGGCGCTTCTTTCCCTGAGGTCGTTCCCAATAGCGTTAGCAACATTTTTGACTGACAGCGTTGCACCAGATTGGCTCTTTGGTTGCTATGATACTCGCGGTCGGAATTCTGCTCCACATTGGCCCCTATATCTGCTCTAGCCTCGATGAGCTTCATTTGACTGGAGCCGAACGCTGTGGGTGACGTCTCACTCACTTAATCCACTTCTTTACACAGTCTCTGATCTGTGCTCATAAAGCGTTACAGTGACAGCCATAGTTGTACGTTTTAATGATGAAATCTAACAGAAAATTCTGATCGACCAGTATATATGAGGAAAAATAATGGTATCCCCCAGCTCGATTGTAAATAAAGACTAGTATTACCCAGTGGTCCTGTGTTACTCTTGGCAGTAGCAGATGAACGCCTCTAAAGCCCCACACGCTTCAGTCTGTAGATTGTTTATCTGACTGGTCTGGATCCCTGAGCTTCAGCACCAACACTAACACATCCTCTGTATACACTCTGTACACACACAGCTTATCCTCCTCGCCAGTGAACGATCTTATCACCAGCATCCTCTGGGACGACAGGTACACAATTCTAACGTTAGCTTTACTCTTCCTGCGCTGTAAGTTGAACTCGATAGTTTAACGCTCTGAAAATGTGCAGAGTTAAAAGCGCTATATGCGATTTTTATCGTCTTAAAAACGTGAAAAACAGAACTAGTTCATTTTAAACAGTTTGCAGTGGTCCAAAGTTACTCCTCACCTACCTTATGCATTCAGAGCATCTTAATTACTGTCCAAGATGAGTTTCTAAGCGCTTTTCACAACTTTCCGAGGCCAGAGCTGAGTTTTGCTGTGTAACACTAATAACAAGTAGCATGTTAACGTGCACTTCCTGGTTATCAGACAATAAAACGTTATAATTAGAGGCAGACAGAACACAGCAGGCTTATTTTGACCTCAAGAGCTGTGAATACAATATATCTGTACTGGGGCGAGACACATGGGAACAAAATTGGGTACAGAACCTTTAAGACTTTATAATTCTGAATAAAACATTTGATATAACATCCAGTTGCTTAAATTACTTTGCGCTAACTTCAAACTAACTCGTGAAATTCTCCAGATGAGATCATTTTCTTATATTATTCCATTTAGCTTGGTTAAAAGAAATATGCCGTTTTGTCCGTCTCACTCAGCCCTCCCTCGTCTCCCACTGGATCTGCTCACACATGCAATAACATAAGGTCAGAGGTCAAAGGTCGAGACAGAGGGTCAGTCTGGCCTCCCTTTGCAGTCCATGGGAAGAGCAGAGTAGAGCGTGTGTGCTGTAGGATCAGATGTGAACTATTTATTCAAGTTAACCTCCGGATCTTGAAAGTGCTCCTCCACGTTTTTAAAGTTCATACATTTCACCAGAGTCATTCTCAAACTCTTTACTCAGATACAACTTATTTTTATGCTGTCTGCTATTGTTTTTTTCGCCTCGTTTAAATTGCCTTATGCCTCAGTGCTTTCATGGTGTTTTGCTCAGAATTCAGGGGTTTACAGTTTGAAGTGACTGCTGTTACCTCCTCAAAAACAGACCTGGAATTGTGTTTTGTTTTATTCACACATGTTTGAGTAGCACTTTATTATCTGTCTGTCTGCATCTCCAAAGCTCAAAATGCTCTGTTCCACCTTGTGATGTCACAAAGTGGTAGTTTTCAAGTCAACGGCTCCTTTCACCTTTAGTTCAGTAGAGATTGGCAATTCCAGGGCTGAAATTATCCAAATGATTCTAGTGAAGGTGTATGGAGTTTAAAAACACAGTGGAGCACTTCCTGTATTATTACTTGATGACATCACAAGGTGGAACAGAGTGTTTTCCATTTGAGAGAAGCCTAAATATGCAGGGTTTGTGTGTTAAACATGTGTGAATGAAACAAAACAAAACAAAATAATTCCAGGTCTGTTTGTGATGAGGAAACAACATTAGAACAGATCAGAAAACAGCGTCATATGGACCTTTAAATGATGCACAAACAGATGAAAATGAGCCAAACTAAATCATATCTGAAGGAGCTGCAGGAAACACAAAAATTCAAATCATTTCATATTGTTACATAAAGCTCCAGTCACTTTAGACTGACTCACAGTGGGAAGAGAAACCACAACTTTTACTCGAGTAAGAGCACTATTACACTGTGCTATATATTACTCAAGTAGGAGTAAAAGCAGTAGTGGAAAGTAACAAAGCAAAAGTAGTAAAATACTGTACTTTTAAATTTGATGTATCTGTACTTTGCTTAAGTACATTTTACAGTGTATACTTTTTACTTTACTTCACTACATTTGAGAGCAGTATTTGTACTTTCTACTTTACTACATTTTTGAACAGGACTGAAAAGTAAAAGTATTTTTTATTATTGTCTGACACCTGCTGAAAAGGCTGAGGGTTTATTTTTAACACATTCATAATTTGAATAAAACAAAAATATACAAATAAAAACAGATGGAAAAAAACGATTGATTCAGGTGTTTCTGTTGAACAAAATTCAGCTCAAATCTTTATCAAAATCACTACATTTGAAGCTTTATAAGACTCAAAATCTGCACGAAATACTTTTACTTTTTACTCTTTAAGTACATTTTTAAACAGGTACTTTAATACTTTTACTTAAGTCGAATTTTTTCATGTGATACTTTTACTTCTACTTGAGTATTTTTGTTTGCTCCAGTATCTGTACTTTTACTCAAGTAACAAAATTGAGTACTTCTTCCACCATTTTATGAAAGTTGCTTGAGTAAATACAGCCCATCTGTCAGTGATAGAGTGTCAGTTCAAAAAACCCTGTAAATAATGCATTCTACGGGACCTTTAAAGTTATGTAACACGTCTCCAGCAGGGGGCCATTTCAGGATATTTCCCAGGACATCCCAAGCAAAGGGTCGTCACCAAGGCAACACAGTGTGCATCACCGATTACGTACTATGTTTATATTTACACATTTTTCAGAATACCACGAGGAGGCAGAGAGCTTTGGGGTTTAAATAATCAAAATGATTTATGCCCGTGTATCCAGAGACGGAGAGCAGATAATCAAACACATACTGGAGTAAAACACATTTAAACAACAACTGAATAAACGAACAGCTGTTGACACTAAGAGGAGCCGATAACAGGACTCCAGAGACGTATTAAACCCTGTCACACTAATAGGGACATTAACACAACATCCAGGGCTGCAAATCATCCAAATGATTCTAGTGAAGGTGTGTGACGTTTAAGAACACAGTGGAGCATGTCCTGTATTACAACCTGATGACATCACAGGGTGGAACAAGGTGGAATGTTTTCAGTAAACATGTGTGAATGAAACAAAACCATAGACCGTATATAAACAGACATAGCTAACCTGCTAGCTGCCACGTTCCAAACAAGAAGTGATCATGGGCGCACTTCCGACTCCATCTGCTCTGGCTCCAATTCACTTTCTACTGAAAAACTGTGGCCCCTCTCTCTGTAACTGCTGCTGTCAGACTCGTCATTTTGGTCTTAAAATGTTCGTATTAACCCGCTCTACGTGATCCTGGGTTTTTTATTTCACTATTGTGTCTGTCAATCAAGATATGAACATTAATAACAGACAAATCAGGCACCTTCATTCCCTGAGGTTGCTTCCGCTAGTGTTAGCAACAGGTTTGATTGATAGCGTTGCTAAGCGCCTGCTCTGTGCTAAACCAGCGGTGCGGGTGGGAAGAGGCGTTACGTTCATCAGCCTTGCTCCGGATTGGCTCTTTGGTTGCTATGATACTCGCAGCTCCAAATTGGCCCCTATAACTGCTCTAGCCTCGATGAGCTTCATTTGACTGGAGCTGAACACTGTGGGTGACATCACACTCACTTAGTCCACTTCTTCATACAGTCTATGGTTATGATTTATGAGAAGGACACGTTTAACTTTAATCAGACACATTTTGCCAATTAAATTGAATGGGGATTTGTTTGTCTAAATGTAACTTAGACTTAGTAAATGTAACACTGCAGATGTCTTTTACTCTTATAGTAATTTACAGACCTGCTTCATCAAATGTAGATTTTTCTGAGAACCTGGAAATTGTATTGAAACAAAACAAACAACTACATTTTGCTAAAGAGGTAATAATTACGGGAGATCAAATTATAAACTGGAATGTCAAGACTGGAAAAGCTTGGGGAAGGTTAAGGCCCTATGCGCAGGGGCGGCACCAGAAATGTTTGTTTTGGGTGAGCTATGGGTGGGTGTGTGTGTGTGTGGGGGGGGGGACTTAACCTGTTCATTTAGAGTCTCATAAGGATGTAAGCGCACCTCCCCCTCTACCATGTTTGAGCCGCTGTTTTAAACCAATTTAAATGTAGTTATCCCCTATAGTATGGACTTATGTTTATGTTTTAGTCTCATTTTGAACACTCTCTCGTTGCCATTTGAACAATTTTACTCAAGATTGGATGTGTTATGAAAGTGGGGCAAAAATCTTTGGGGGAGCTATGGGGGTGCATTGG
>KN476071.1:895-12403 GCA_000787095.1 Periophthalmodon schlosseri
AAGTGAGGGGAAGACATATAAAGAGAGATGGAGAGAGAGAGAAAGAGGGAGAGGGAACGAGAGATATGAAGGGACAGATAGAGAGAATGAAGGAGAGAGGGAGAGAGAAAGAGAGAGAGGCATGGAGAGAGAGGGAGAGAAAATTGAAAGAGAGAGAAAGAGAGATACTGAGACAGAGAGAGAGAATGAAGGAGAGAGGGAGAGAGAAAGAGAGAGAGGCATGGAGAGAGGGAGAGAAAATTGAAAGAGAGAGAAAGAGAGATACTGAGACAGAGAGAGAGAATGAAGGAGAGAGGGAGAGAGAAAGAGACATGGAGAGAAAGACAGAGAAAGAGGGAGAGCGAGAAAGTGAAAGAGAGAGGGAGAGAGAAAGAGAGTGAGGGAGAGAAAGATAGAGAGGGAGAGGTGGACAGAGTGTCTCTAATTGGGACATGGTTTCTTGTGATTTGTTGTTTCTGAGCGCAGTCGTAAATCTTCATAATGGGATTAGCCTGGTCGGACCACACTGATCCAGAGTCCAGCAGAGACACAGACACAGACTGATCGTTCATAGACTGAGAAGTGCTTCCCTCTGCACTATATTTATGCCATTCTGAGCTTTAAGCATCTTATACGCCACCTGTATGTCTCCATGGAGATTAAACATAAAAAACAAACAAACACCGGAACGTTCTCTTTGGAGATAGATCCCTTTTAGCCCATAGACATTCACAGAGGCGGCTACCGCTCGGCGCCGCTGCCGCCCGGAGTTACGTCAAATGGAACGCTCCTTCACATACAAATGAAGGGTGAAGCCGATCCCCGTGTTAAAGTAAATAAAACGTTCATTTCAAGGGATTTATGTCAGTTACGTCCTCTCCTCAAAGCCGCATGTAAAAAAAAAAAAAGAGGTTTAGTGTCACTAGATGTTTACCAGAACCACACAAGTTTGGAAATCTCAACTGAAAAGTGAGGTTAGCTTTAGCTCAGATGACAGTTTTTCTTGATTATTCATAATTTGGGGTGTTTGTGAGGGCTAACGCTAACTGCTGTAAGAAAAAAACAAAAACAAACAAAACAAAAAAAACAACAACAGGGGACTCTCTCTGGTGTTCCAAAGTCTTCCAGGACTAGCCGAGATGCTAAGCGGACAATAGCGTTAGCCTCGAAGCATTAGCCGCGTCTGCTAATTATGTCTATTTGTTAGCCGTTTTGTGAAATGTTCCAAGTAAAGCTAGAACATCTCCGTGGAAACAAGAGAGCCTGCCCTCCATCCATGAAGTTATGAGTTAGTTCTGTGAAAAGGCAAGCCAGCTCTGGACGCATGTTTTAAGGGTTTTTCGCGGTTTGGTGGAATCATCTTCTTCTATCTAAGTTCCACAGTATGGCATAAAACACATCTCTTTCCAGAATGTTCCGGAGTATGGTTTTAACTTTCTGTTTCCACGGAATCACGCAGCTGACGTGCCGCCTCGGGAAAGTTGCGCCGTGTCGCTTTAATTACAATTTCTGCTACAAGGAATCACCAAGCGCACAAGATTTATCTCCGTTACAAGCCTCGACATCTCCACGACGACGCCTCTTTTGTAAACACATTTCAAACAAGACGAATTCTCACATCTGTCTCCGGCTTTGTTTTTTTTTTTTGGTTGTTTTTTTTTTCCCTTTCCCTGGATCCGAGCGCTAATTAACAGCTCCGCGCGGGTCGAGTCGCTGGGTCAAACGCTGGAGCAGGCGGGACAGGGCTGAGCTAAACGGTGGCAGACTGTCCCCCGTCGCCACGGAGAGGACGCAGGAAGTCAGCGGGCGCTCTGATTGGCCGAGGCAGACGCGTGCACGGAAACGGCTCCTGGCTCAGCAGTTTGGAGACATTTTCTGGAGACTGGGAGGTTGTGTATTATTTAAAGTAGCTGCATTCTAGCTATCTCGCGCTCCAACTCTTTCTGCGAGTTTTGTAGTTTTTTTTTAGGCAGACAGCTGGTCGGTAATGAGCTCTGAGCGGTGGGAATTGTCCGTGCAAAAACACAGCGAAAGTTAGTGTTTCCAAGATGGACTCCAAGAAGAAATCTGTCAACCGTACAGCTTAGTAAACATGGCGTGATAGCAGCAGATGTATTGAAGGCGCTCCACCTGATTTTTACTGCCTTAAAAACATGAAAAACAGCACTAGTTCATTTCGCAGTGGTCCAAAGTTATTCCTCGCTCACCTTACGCACTCAGACCCTCCTAATTATTCACCACGATGAGTTTATAAGCGCTTTTCAGAACTCTCGGAGACCAACCGCATCATGCTAACGAGCGCTTCCTTCTGTACTGAGTCAAGCGAGTTCAAATACGTATCACGTAAACCGACCCTTTAACCCTGTAGCGTCGGACGCTGTCGTCGCCGATAGATTCGCAGTTGCGGACTTTCCATTACCGTAACTCCGCAACCGTTTGTGCCGTCGTGTAAATTCAAACGGCATCTCAAAGCAGAGGCGCAGGGCTCTTTAAATACGTTACTGTCATTACGGTAACGCGCTTACGTTGTCCCTCGAAGACGACCGATCAGAGCGCAGGCGTCGCCGGGATTCTCCCAGTCGGCGCCGAGGCGTCGCTCTGGGGACGCTCGCATTAGCAGTGGAAGTATCAGTTTGTCGACATTTTGGACATGTTTTCAAAGGTACGTTCATTTTTATAATTTTTCTTCTACTTAAACTGGTATTACACACTTATTTGATGCATCAGGAAGGAAAAATAAGGATGGATATGTAAAATAGAGGTAGTTGTGTGAATAAAAGGCAAAAGAACATGCGGATACCTCCTTTAACGTGATTTTTATGGCTAAAAAAAGAAATAAAAAAGTCTAGGCGAGCTATAATGGTCTATAATGTGCTCAGTCCTTAAAGGGTTAATAGAGATAAACATACTTAAATAAAGCTTTAAAATGACGTGAGCGTGTGAGGCAGTAGCAGTGCATTTAACACAGAGGACAGCGGCCCCAGAGGAGGCCACCTGTCTCGCTCTGCAGCCCTGTTTTCTGTTTATGTGAATAATTCAGCAGATACAGAACCGGCTCAGACTAAGACCCGAGGCGACGAGCTCGGAGCCGAGGGGCCGAGAGCAGACCGAGGACCGGCGTTAGAGCGGGTCCCTCTGGAGCAGGCGGCTGGTACAAACAGGTTGGGTGTTTTGCGATTCGACACCTCCACGGCGGCCGAGTGGCAAGTTTTACAAATGAGTATCAAAAATGTAAATCCGCAAGTGAAGAAAAGTGCCGGTTTTTAGGTGATCTGGCTTTAACACGGCTGTAGACGACTAAAGAAATTCTCAACAGATTCAATACTCAAAAGTAGAGACGCACAAATCGGATACTGGCCTCAGACACTGGCGCCGATTCAAACTTATTTTGTTCATAAGGCTGGGTCGGGTATTGGTTCCAGAATATCAGTTCAGCTGATTGGTGCTTTTCAGATTCTTTAATGTGATGATGTCATACTCCCAGATGGAGGCAAGAGCCAGTTTTCCCCCTTGATTATGGTTTAGATATAAACCAGGACCAAACCAGGACTATACCAGGACCAAACCGGGACCAAACCAAGTCTACACAAGGACCAAACCAAGTCCACACCGGGACTAAACCAGGAATAAACCAGGACCAAACCAAGTCTACATTAGGACCAAACCAGGACCAAACCAAGTCTACATCAGGACCAAACCAGGACAAAACCAAGTCTACACCAGGACTAAACCAGGACTAAACCAGGACCAAACCAAGTATATATCAGGATTAAATCAGGACTAAAACAGAACTAAACCAGGGCTAAACCAGGGCTAATCCAGGACTAAACCGTGACTAAACCAGGACTAAACCGGGACTAAACCAGGACTAAACCAGGACTGAACCAGGACCAGATCAGTTTGAGGTAATGCAGTGTAAAGTCGAGCTGCTGTCTTGTGTTTTAACATTGTCTTGGACATGTGCAGGTTTGATCTCACTTCTCTCTGTCTCTTGGTTCTGTCCTGAGGGAGACTCAAAAAAAAACACTTTTGAGGCAAAGATTTGAAGTTTACTGAGAAATGTCATGCACCAAGAGAGAAGGAGGGAGAGAGAGAGAAAGAGAGGAGAAGAGAAAGGAGGGGAGGAGGAAGGAGAGGCACAGACGAAGACAATGAAGGAGAGACGAGGGGGGGAGTAGAGGAGAGTAGAGATTGGAGAAGAGAGAGAAGAGAGAGATTGAAGAGAGCGATTGGGGAGAAGAGCGGAAAGAGGGAAAGGTGAGGGAGAGAGAAGAGGGGAAAGGAGAGAGAGGACAAGGGAGAGGTAGAGGGGGAAGCAGGAGAGAGGGGGAGAGTGTGAGCGAGAAAGAGAGAGGGTGACAGGAGAGAGGGAAGAAGAATGGAGAGGAGCGAGGGTGGGGGAGAAGGAGGGAGACAGAGGGGAAGAGAAGAGGGAAGAGAGAGAGAAAGCCAGGGGTGGAGGAACGGGAAGAGAGAGAGAGGGGGGGGGACTTAAGAGGGGCAGGGAGATAGAGAAAACGGGCTGACAGGAGAGAGGGTGAAACTGAAGGGAAGAGGAGATGGGGAGGACAGAAAAAGAGGGAGAGAGTAGAGGGGGGTTGAAGGTAAGAGGAAGGGAGACAGACAGGAAGAGAGGGAGAGAAACAGACAGGAGGTGGAGGAAGAGAAAGAGAGAGAGACTAAAGAGAGCGGGTGAGAGTTGGTAGAGGGGGAGAGAGTGCGTTCCCTGTAGCAGAGTGATCAGACAGTAGACTGGCTGCTTAAGGCGTCTCTAAATCTGGGTTTTGTTGCCGGTGTTTGTGCCGTTCCACTGGGCTCCTCCAGGGGGCGGCTTTATGTGAGCTCTGGGCGTCGGCTGTGTAAAAGAACAGGGCAGCAACAACTCAAGTTTACTAACTCTACAAGCGACTCGACTTTCACCGAAAACAATGCATCACATTTTAAAGATGTTTCAGGGAGACTGACCTGGTGAAGGTGTGTGGACTTTAAAAACACGGAGGAGGAGGAGTGATTAGGAGACGTTTTTAGCTCTCAGTGTGTTTGAAGAGTTTAAATATGATTGAACTATACAAGTGTTTTAGTGCTCGACTCCATGGAGATGCTAATGTTTGGTCTAGAATGTTCCAGAGACGTGCGGTCAGGTTCAGGCAATACTTCACCACTCGTCTTTACACTGTATAGGTTTGATATTTTTAGTCGTTCAGCCTGTTAGCGTGATTTTTTTGTGATTTGTGGTTAGTTTTGTGGTTTAAAATCTCAAAATCCCCCAGTACTTGCCGATATAACGCAAGGAGACAGCGCGGCCGCATCACATACAGAACAGAGCACGTTCATTCACCGCTCTCTCTCTCTCTCTCTCTCTCCGCTTCTACATTTAAAGTGATCAAATATTTTTGTAGATTGACTTTTTTTTCGGGGGCTTTGACTTCTTATTGTCGGGAGGATCTCGGGCATGAGGAAGCACGTTTAGTGAGTTAATTAAAAGGCGTTTGAACAGAGCCGCGGTGAGGCTCGTCTCCCGCGCTCTGCCTCTGTCTCTGTGGCCGCACATTTACTACAGAAATAAAGACTGTAGAAATATAGACTATACGTTAAAACCAGACGTGTCAAATTTCACTGCGCGGTTTAACTGAGCCTTTTTACAGATCATTATTAAACACATTATGAACTGTCTGCGTTGAGGTATCTGTGTAATTCCTCAGTCGTCCAGGTCTGATCCATCGCAAAAGAAAAACGTCAAATCTGTCAACCGGACAAAACGTTGTAGGAGCGAAGACGTTTGGCTGCTCATCCAAGCCGCTTCTTCAGTTCTGGTCATAGTCATTCAAGCCCCTAATGAGTGATTTCACACCAAAGAAAAGACATGGTTTGAGAGGGGAGTTAAAAAAGCAATTTTTGTTAGGAAAGACAATCCTTAGACATCATCTATCCCCCATCTATACCTCCACCCTCAGACCCAAAGCAAGCAAAGGAAACAAAGAGAACAATAGGGATAGCCAGGATGCTAATAGGTGTGAAACCACTCATTAGGGGCTTGAATGACTATGCTAAGTAGGACTCAGGCACAGTGCACACTTAGGGCAGCATGATAGACCTAGACTACAAACAGAAACTGTAAACAATAGGTGTTTTGAGTTTCAGTGTAGTTAGCTCCTCCCTTCAGATAGATAGAGGGAGGCAGGGAGAAAAGAGATTAGAGAGAAGAGAGATAAGAAAGGGGGGGAGAGATGGAGGGAGACAGCGAGAACGAGAAGGGTGAAGAGAGGGAGAAAGAGAGAGAGAGAGAGAGAGAGAAAAAAGAGAGGGAGCGAGGATAAGATGAGAAGGACATGGGGAGGACAGAGAAAGTATCAATACATAAAACATCTCGAAACATTTTAATAGATTTTTGAAATACATTGTTTATGTTTTAGTTTTTCTGCATTTACATATTGAGTTTTTCGATCAGTTCGAGCTCATTGGTATTGGATCGATATTGCGATACTTGCCATAGTATTACTTTGTATCAGATCGAACCAAAAATCACAGGTGTCGTCCATCACTACAGTTACGTAACTACCAGAGTGAAGGTTCCAGGTGATGCTAACTTCTATCTTATCATGAGAATATCATTTTTCATTAGGTTTAAGGTAATAGCTATAACATGAGCTCCTAATGATTTGAATCCAGCAAACAAGTGATCTCCATGGAGACAAACTATTTTACCAAAACTCCTAAAGCTTTTGCAATCTGCCAAACAAATCCATTCAAATTACAATTTACATTTAATTGCGTTAGCTGCCCCTACTTCAGAAAATGAAACAGCAAAATGGAACAGTTCATCCAAGGCGAGCGTGTAGAGTGGGCCACATTAACACCCAGAAAATCACACAAGTCTGAGCAAAATGAATTAGAAACCAAATCAGATTAAGGCTGTGGAAACAAGTGAAAAAAAAAAAAAAAAAAAAAACATTTGTGGAGTAAACACGCAGACTGTTATCTGGATCAGGCTTGGCTCCAGTCGAGCGCATGTCCTGTACAGTAACAGCAGCCGCTCGCCAAACCAAACACCCAACGTGAAACGCATCCAGGCGGTGACAGAACACACAGAGGAGCAGCCTGCCAACGACGCCAAAAACGATATCGCTAATGACACGACCGCTAACAGCATAACAGCCAATCATGCGGCAGCTACGGCTAACACAAATGCTAACAACAAAAACAATAATGCCAATGACACAACAGCTAACAACATAACAGCCAATCATATAACAGCTACGGCTAACACAAATGCTAACAACTCACACAATAATGCTAATGACACAACAGCTAACAACATAAGAGCCAATCATATAACAGCTACGGCTAACACAAATGCTAACAAGAAAAACAATAATGCCAATGACACAACTGCTAACAACATAACAGCCAGTCATATGAGAGCTAACAACATAACAGCCAATCATATGACAGCTACAGCTAGCACAAATGCTAACAACTCAAACAACAATGCTAATGACACAACCGCTAACAACATAACAGCCAGTCATATGACAGCTACAGCTAACACAAATGCTAACAACTCAAACAATAATGCTAATGACACAACAGCTAACAACATAACAGCCAATCACATGACAGCTAACAACATGACAGCCAATCATACGACAACTATGGCTAACACAAATGCTAACAAGAAAAACAATAATGCTAATGACAAAACAGCTAACAACATAACAGCAAAACATATGACAGCTAACAACATAACAGCCAGTCATATG
This sequence comes from Periophthalmodon schlosseri, assembly GCA_000787095.1. Classification (NCBI taxonomy): domain Eukaryota; kingdom Metazoa; phylum Chordata; class Actinopteri; order Gobiiformes; family Gobiidae; genus Periophthalmodon; species Periophthalmodon schlosseri. The sequence continues at coordinate 8,635 of KN476071.1, forward strand.
AGAGCTACAGCTAACACAAATGTTAACAACTCAAACAATAATGCTAATGACACAACCGCTAACAACATAACAGCCAATCACATGACAGCTACGGCTAACACAAATGCTAACAACACAAATGCTAACAACACAGCTGCTAACAACAGCAAAACAAAGCTAAAGAAAATGTAATTCTGTCATCTGGACAAGTATTAGCATACTGGCTAGCACTATTGTTTTCCTTGTTTAGATTGAGCAGAACTGAAGAAGAGGCTTGGATGAGCTGCGAAACATCTTCACTCTAAAAGTTTTGTCATTTGGCTAACACAAACGCTAACAACACAGCCGCTAACAACACAGTCACGACAACAGCTAGCAACACGAGCAGCAAATCATATGACAGCTAATGACACTACGGCTAACACAAATGATAACAACACAGCTGCTAACAACAGCTAACAACATAACAGCGAATCATATGACAGCTAATGACACTACAGCTAACACTAATGCTAAGAACACAGCCGCTAACAACGCGAGGTGGGAGATGTAACAGAAAATGGAGAACAGGCCCATCACACTTGTTGTTTTGGAGCGGAAAATGGAAGCTAGTATATTAAAAAAAAAAAAAAAAAAAAACAGAAACTTCTGAACAAATGTATATTGTGAGTAAAAGTTCTGCCATTTTGTGGTTAATTTTACAGTCCAGTCATTTTTAATTCAAAATTTGACCATCAACCAAGACAGACTTTTGTACTGCCCTCATATCGTCTGAATCACTGTAATAATAATAATAATAAACAGATTTATAAATTTTTGTCCATATCGACTCAACACAAAAATGAGAAATACACATAAAGAGATAGAACTGCCAAAACCAGGCTGGGCATCTCTGCTAAGACCGCTGTCCAGAATACATGTGTGTGAGGGAGGGGAGCGAGGGATAAAGAGGGGGAGAAAGAAAGAGAAGAGGGAGAAAGAGGAAGGGACAGAAGGAGGGAAAGAAAAAGAAAAGAAAGGGGACAGAGGAGGAAATAGAGGGAGGGAGAGTGAAGGGGAAGAGGGATGGAAAGAGAAAGGGAGGGAGACAGAGAGAGAGAAGGGGAGAGAGACGCCAGTTCCAGAGATGCCAGTTTGTCACAGGGCCACTACACCAGCTGTGCCTTGGGGTCCCGATCATGATGGCAGCAGAAAAGAGCACAAAAGAACTGAGCCTGCGACTGAAGTGAGTTTGTGAAATGCAGCTGATTAAAGGAGACATATGAACTATTGGGTTTTCTCTAAAAATTCCAAAATTAATTATATTTCCCCGTTGTATTTGAGAAAAATATGTCCCACCCCACTACAGATATTGCATAAGCAGCTCTTGAGGTCAAAATAAGTCCACTGTGCGCTGCCTGCATCTAATTAGAAAGCATTTTATTGTCCGATAATCAGGAAGTGCAGATTAGCATGCTAGTTTTTTGTTAGCATTACTGTGACGGTAATTAATTTATACCTGTGTTCTTTTCACTTACTGACTCGAGCTTTAAAGCCGCACTATGTAACTTTTTAATCCATTATGGTTGGTTTTATCGCACTGAAAACACGCGTCCTCACTGTGAGCGCCTCCACAAACCCAACGCCTCCTCCTGCTCGTTTCCGCGTAAATGTCGTTCCTTCGGCTATAATCTTGCACAGTACGGCCTAAAACGTATCCATCTCCGTGGGGGATGTTCCGAAGTGCGGCTTTAACTTTCTATTTCCGCGGAATCGTACAGGTGACGTGCCGCTTAAAGCTCAAAAATATGCAAAACTGTCCAAAAGTGTGTTATCTTAATGGGGTTTAGCTTCAAAAGAGATAATATTGTTGCTTTAAATTGTTAATCACCATGACAACAGTCCTAATTTCTCATCGTTCTGAAAGCCGTGGATGCGAGTTTAAACTTTTAGAATACTTCTCATTGTCGATCAAACTGTGGGCCTTCGCTTTCATGTCCCCACACTCTCTTGTTGAGAGAGTTCACGTCCCAGATGCAGATTTCCGTTTGAAGTGACTGGCGCTCTCTTGTATTATTTGTGCTGGTATTGCATTGTTTTTCCTGATATTTGTGTTGCGTTTCGTCATCTGTCACGTCGCGGAGACGGTCCTCAGTGTGAAGCCTGTCAGATCTGCTAAAGCTAACGCGCTCAAAGCTAACGCGCACAAAGCTAACGCGCACAAAGCTAACCCTCTTTTACACAAAGAGCCAGATTCAAAGACGTTTCTGACTCGAGATGAGAAATGAAAGAGGATCATGGGACGTTTGATGATGACATTACGGTTTGATCGTTTCGGAGACGTGACTGAGAAAAGCAAGACGCTAAACATGAGACGTTAAACATGTGACGCTAAGCATGTGACGCTAAACTTGACCATTTTATGACTGAAGTCCACATGAACAGTAAAACGGCCATAGCGCTAACGAGGGGTGAACATAGGCACGAAAACACATTCTTAAAGTAGTGCACAACTCTAAGGCAGGACAGTGCCTCTAAATCTATAAAATCTGTAAAAACATGACTTATTTATTCGCTGTGATGGAACGTAACAAAGTAGAAGTAGTAAAGAACTGTACTTAAGTAGAATTGTTGGGTATCTGTGCTTTACTTAGGTAAATTTTGTGGTATTTTTACTTTTACTTCGCTACATCTGAGAGCAGTATCTGTACTTTCTACTTCACTACATTTTTGAACAGGACCGAAAAGTAAAAGTATTTTTATTATGGTTTGAGACCTGCTGAAAAGGCTGAGGCTTTATTTTTACATGTTCATAAATTTAGCAAATAAAAATATACAAATAAAAACAGCTAGAAACGATCAATTCGGTTGTTTCTGTTGAACAAAATTCAACACAAATCTTTATCAAAATCACTACATTTACTCATCTGATACTTTTACTTGAGTATTTTTTTTTTGCTCCGGTATCTACACTTTTACTTAAGTAACAAAATTGAGTACTTCTTCTACCACTGCTTATTCAACAGCTCAAATGTCTCCATCAGTGTAAAGAAAAATAAACATAAATAAACATAAATAAATGATGAGCTCCTAATCACGCCGTTCCATATGAATCATTTATTAAAAGAAAAGTGATTATGGTATATAGTATTTTTAAGGACCTATACCGTCGCAATCTGTAATTGGATTTTCTGACACGGCCCTGTTGTAATTCTCACATGTCGCCACTAGATGGTGTCTACGTTACTGCTGTCTGATACTGTGCCAGCTTTAGCCCGATAGAAGAACAGCAGAGAGCACAGGTGAGTCTGAACAAGGGTCAGGTGAGAGGAGGGGGAGGGGCCAGGTGAGAGGAAGGGGGAGGGGCCAGGTGAGAGGAGGCGAAACAGGTTTCCCATGTGCCATCTACTGGTGAAATAAATCTAATCCATTTACACACAGCAGCTTTAAGATCACATTTCCGTAGGACCACTCGATTAAAGCGGCGCGTTCATGATGCTACGCGGTTTACACACTTCAGGCCAAAAACACTCGTACTAATAATAATAGTTGTGAGTGAGGGATCTCTTTCATAAACACCTGTCACGCTGAAGAGCTGCCTCTCGAGGTCTCGGTGTGTTTAAAGTGTGTGTGGGCCACAGTCAATAAGAGGAACATTCCAGAAACACGCTCCAGACAAACACAGAACAACACCAGAACACTGCCCCTGTGAGAGCGGAGTGAGGAACCGCTCGTGATGTGAGGACCCGCTCGTGATGTGAGGACCCGCTCGTGATGTGAGGACCCGCTCGGGGTGTGAGGGCCCGCACGG
>KN476072.1:0-11084 GCA_000787095.1 Periophthalmodon schlosseri
ACCCCCCTCCCATGTCACAGTGGTTAATTATCAGGGAGACAAAAGCCCCCGTGAGGAGGAGAGGGGCTCTGCTCTGGCCACCATTGTCCTTACAGCAGCACTTTTGAGGCAGCAGGACTTTCAGAGCTGGTCCTGCTCTGCACACACTTTTGAGCTCGTTGTGCCAGAGACAAACGGCACCCAGCGTCTGAAGCGAGGCCATTTTTCTTACTTGAATCAATCATGTTTAGTATTCAGGTTACAGCAGACAAGACAAAAGACAAAGTATCTAATCTTTTGCTTTCCATACAGTATATGGTTGTCAAAAGTATCAAAAATCAGATACTAATCGATACCAAAACTAGCATTGAGACTAGATTCATGGACTTATGTCACAGTCCAGAAAAGAACCTTTCCCGAATAGCTTTAGAATGATCTTGAGCTGTATCAGAACAACCACATGGGCCCATTCCCATGGACCACTATGGAACCTACCTGGATGACTGAGAGATTATACAGATATAAAGCCACATGGTAGTATAAAGTACTACCATTTAATGTTGAAAATCACATTCTATTATCATGGTATCAGAATCGGTATTGAGTATCAAGTCTATTCCTTAGTATCGACCTCAGGACAACAGTAGTACAATACATAAATTGCCTGCATTCCTTCTAAACAAAGGCAAACCTCTTGGTACTGCCATCTGTGGGTGAACACTGCCTGAAAATCTAAACTCAGGGCAAATACAGACGCATGAATAATCCCATATCTGTGCTTACCAAATGTCTGTGTGGAGTAGGATCTGACATTACTGTAAGGATAGCAATCTTCATGGAAACAAGCAGGTAGCAGACCCATTAACAGATTAGTCGAAAACTTACATTGTACACCTTTGATCTAACTCCTGTGTGTATTTGTAGGTAGTCAAAGGCCTGACATATCTGTGGACCCTAAAGATACTTCACAGAGGTGAGTAAGACCTCGGGCCCAACTGTTATCAGTAAAAAAAACAGCAGAGAGTTGATCCAGACAGGCTCCAAAGTGCTGACGCGGTAGTTCCATAAAGCAGTTTGTCTCTGCAGATGTCAAGCCGTCCAATATGCTGGTGAACACCCGAGGACAAGTGAAGCTCTGTGACTTTGGCGTCAGCACACAGGTACACACTCACACACACTCTCATTATATACAAATACTAACGCATACTTTCAGATGGAGGGCAGGAGCCTATAGACCTCTATGGGGTATGATTCACATGTGTTGATTTGTTAAACGGGGGTGTTATGCAAAATTTACTTTTTGGAGCTTTCTACCATGTTATAGCATTGTTCCCTCATCAAAAACATGCCTGAAGGAGGTTTTATGTCATCCATGCATGTTGGAGTAATTTAGCACTCTCTCCCGCTATTTGAACCCTCCTTATGGTTAGCAGTGTAATTCTATTCAATGCTCAGCCCATAAGTCTACGATAAAAACAATTAAAGGTAGCATGGTGATCTGAAAATGTTATGTGTTAGCAGTTGATACTTCACAGAAGTGTAATACCCCCTCTTGAAGGATTGGATTCACAATCTTTTACATTGATCTCATGTCTTAAAGTCTCAAGTTTAAATAGTCCCACTAATTTACAGTGTACAAAAATATTTCAGCCCTGGAATTTTCTATCTCTACTGAACTAAATGTAAAAGGTAGCCGTTAACGTTAACCGAAAACTACCACTTCATGACATCACAAGGTGGAACAGAGCATTTTGAGCTTTGGAGATGTAGACAGACTAATAATGCAGGATTACTCAAACATATGTGAATGAAACAAAACACAACTCCGGGATGTTTTTGAGGAGGTTACAGCATTATAACAAGGCTTAAAGCTCCATTTTGTGTAACATATGAACTTTAAGGACATACTCTATAATATTACGGGCAAATCGGTAACATCTCCACGGGGACAAATAGGTGGCGGATCTTCCATTAGAGAAAATTGCATAGTGCAGCTTTAATCAAAGTTTATTTATGCTAACACAGAAGACCTTGAACTCTGTGTAAGCTTTAGTGATATAAACCAAGCCAAATGTGCATTTTGACAGTTTAATGTTAAATTGAACCAGAGATATTCGACCTGCCCTCCACCTCTATTTTAAAACATGGGCAGTTTTGAATAATAAAATGTCACCTGAACCCAACCAATGTATGGCGTGCCGTTTAGCGTGTAGATCTGCGTACATATGGTCAACCTGTCAATCAGTGCTTTCATTTTCACCTCCAAACACACAGGCGCTCCCATGGGTGCTCTCCTCACCCCCCCTCCCTCCTCCTCCTATTGTTCCTCTGCTTCCCCCCAAAAAATCACTTGATATAATTATAGCCCACACACAAGCGCGCGGCCTCATTGATATGTATGTAGTCGGGGAACTGAGCAGACAATGGTGGTCTACGGCGTTCGGGCTATTTGTAATGTAACCATCAGGGACACGGCTCCAGCATGTCCCCCCTGGACCTTGTCTGCCTGCCCCACAAATACTGCGTCCGTATGGTAAACACACCTTGACTTCTGTTCTCTCCAAGGTGATGTTTTTTTACTGCGAAATGTAAAGTCTTGTCCTCATTTTGATTTGCTTCAGTTTGTCTTCCTCTCACACATGCAGTCTGTAGGGCACGCAGAAAATACACAAGGCCATAAGGGAGCACAGGCTCATTATCGTAGGCCCGTCACTGATGGGATGTGTTTTGTAGCCACACGTACAGACAGTGCTAATGTCTCCTTGTAAGGCCAATGCCTAAATAGGGCAAACTTGTGTATTTATTTTAACACATTTAAAGGAGATACAATACAAAATCAATTTCTGTTGATTGGTTATTTTTTTATTTTTTTTTATTTCTTCATGCTTGTTTGAAAAATCCCATCAGATATGTTTTCAAAAATAAAAAAACAGCTAGGTGAAATGTTGCCCCCTTGCTATGGAGAAATGCCACTATCAAGAGGCAGCATCAGAGAGAATTTGCTCTTCAGTTTTGAACAGGATGTTAAAGGACAGGGTTTCCATGCATCCTGGAAAACCTGGGAAACCTGGAAAATAATTGGGCTGTTTTCCAGACATGGAAAAATGAGAAATATCAGAAAAAAGACCAGATGTCCTGGAAATATATATATTTTGTCCTCGAAATTTGCGCACACTTTGCTATGTGTCACATATAGGCGTCCCAGGCGTGCAACACTAGATTCACAAAGTTCCATTCACTTGTGGAGGATGAGTCATGAACACTTGTTTATTGTAAGTGGGTGATGAAATGATTGGGTTCACATGTGTTCCTGTCTAAATTGAGTTCCACCAGAAAATAATTTGGGTCACTTACATAACAAAATAAAATATAGTGTGTTTGCCTTGGTGTAGAATTTATTTGTAATAATTGTAGACTTTGGGCCCTGTTCGTAGACGCTCTGATGAAAAATGATTTCAAGAAAACTGTGGGAACCCTTGAATATCTTACTCACTTAATTGTATTTTGATTGATAGCATGTTTGCGTAATCCCGTATGGTAGAGTATGAAATTTCAGTTTTCACCTACCCCCTATCCCTGCCCAACTCCAGTCTGGGCCAAACACAACACACGTTTAACAAAACAAAACAAAAAAAAACTGTTTGATGAAATTGTGCTCCTTGCTACTTCACTATGAAAAAAATGAAAAAAGCAGAATATGTCTTTAACAAAACCCTGTGATAGTAGTTTTCAAAAGACCAGACAGTTTATATGCAACAGGTAAGAATGATGGCATGGCGGTGTATTATTCAGTTTGTGTTTAGAATGTCAAGATGAATGGATAATCATAATTATTTTTAAAACCAGACAGAAGTGATTTAAGAGTATTCTACAATTCAAATAAACATGAACCTTAACCTCACGCTGACACATTTTCATACTAGAGCAGTAGTCATTTATTCCTCAGTGGGAGTTAAGGATGTCACTGTTGTTTGATCATGGTGTCAGTCATTGTAACAGTAACAGTATTAAAGCTCTTATATCATGCAAAATTGACTCCCGTGAACTTTTAGTCATGTTGGAACATTACCACATCAAAAACATACCCGGAGTTGTGTTTTGTTTCATTCACACATGTTTAAGTAATCCTGCTTTATTAGACTATCTACATCTTCAAAGCTCAAAATGCTCTGTTCCCCCTTGTGATGTCATGAAGTGGTAGTTTTTAAGTTGACAACTAGCCTCAAATGAATTGATTTACTCTACAATACACTAGAATAACCATGTTGTTGCCTTTTTAAAAAGTATTTTTGTTTTACCTTTTGTTCAATTGCCAGAGAAAGTCTAAAACATCCTCTGGTGCACCAAAGAAGAGGTTTCAACACAGCTAAAATAAGTGATGTAGCTTCAAGTTTGGCAATTTCAGCCAGGCTGAAATTATCCAAATGATTCTAATGAAGGTGTATAGAGTTTAAATACACAGTGGAGCACTTCCTGTATTACCATTTATTGACATCACAAGGTGGAACATAGTGTTTTCAGTCTGAGAGAAGAACTCAGCCTAAATATTCAGGGTTTGTGTGTTAAACATGTGTGAATAAAATAAAACAAAATTCAAGGTATGTTTGTGATGAGGAAACAGCATTATAACATAAATTAAACATTTGTATAATATAGGCCCTTTAAATAATGACACTTTGGTACTAATGGCTTTTTGTCCCAATTGTCTCATATTTTGGTGTGTTCCATCACCGCACATTCTAACTGTCGACAGCATTTATTTTGCAGTTGGTGAATTCTATAGCCAAAACCTATGTTGGAACCAATGCGTACATGGCTGTAAGTAAGCATGAGCAGACCTCTTGTATGATGGGGTCTACTTTCTGTGTGCTGATGGTACTGCTGCTGTTTGTGTTTCAGCCTGAGAGGATATCAGGGGAGCAGTACGGCATCCACGCAGATGTGTGGAGTGTGGGCATCTCATTTATGGAGGTACAGCTGGCTCTGTCATCTCTTTGTTGTCTTATAGGATCATATGTACTGTAACACACACCAACTGCATATGTGAAGAGTATAGGCCTGTCACATAATCAATACCTGGAGACTAATTGATACTAAAACTAGTGTTGAAACTAGATACTGACCAAGTATTGATCTTTTTCTTGTGATTAATATAATTTTAATTACATTATATTCATAGTATTAAAATAGTATTTATTGTAATTATCATGGAGGTATCAGTATTGGTATTGAGTATTGAAACTTTTTCTCAGTATCAAAATTGAGATTGAAATGTAGTATCCGTATAGCACTAGTAGTAAGACACAAAACGTGTTTATTTTCAAGAAGCATTCCCATATTTTCCCATATTTGTAATCTAATTCTTTATTGTATACTCACTTTTGGGTTCACACAGTTTGTTCATGTAATCAAATAAATTACTCATTATAAAAATATTATTATTATTATGATTATTATTACTATTATTATTATTATTATTATTATTATAATGTGTTACTATTGTGTCATTATCTCATTATTAGCATGTTATAATCACAAGGCTGATTAATTGGAATTAGCGTGAGATATTATTCATTTATGACACACGTACATGAGTTGTCTAATTCAATTCTAGACATGTATTTAAAATATGCAGTATATTTGCTTTTGTTTATTCACATTTCTAAAAAAAATAAACTACAAGATAACTTTGTCAGCAATATCCTAAGGCTTTACATTTTGACCTTTGAATAAAATCTAAGGTTACAAAAATGAATATAATACCTGAACACTAATTTCAAATAAAGGGTCTTTTTAACAGACCAGTGTGTTGTTTACAAACCTATATCTGGAAATAATACTGGAAGACCAAGATGAACCTCTTCGAAGTAATCTGAGCACTAACTGCTTATACCGGCCATGTCCCGTGTTTCACTGATATTATGACGTTGACAGAGCCTTCACACTCTGATGCCCACACACAGGATATGGTTGGCTGGCCGGGCAGAATGAATGATCGTAGATAAACATGTGTCTTTTGTGTGCGCCCCCCAGAGACCTGACTGACACACCGTTTTCAAATTCACATTTTCATTTGCGCTGCTCTCTTGTCCTCCCACTGACTCCATTGATTCCCCATCTGTAACTGTCTGCGGTGCTCCTTTGGCCTGATAACCGATGATTCACAGCCCTTCCCCGTCAATACCGCCTAATACGCACACAATTACAGCCATAATAGATGAGGTGGGGGAAAGATGACATGTCAGAATTATCGACATCATTTTTACATGAGAGAGATTGACTTTTACAACAGCGCTGGGCCGTATCAAGTGAGGCTACGCTAAACAAAAGTGCCTTTAGCCCACCAGTTTAAATCTATTTACGTTCAAGGGGAGAGGCCCAGGGTTTTTGACGTTTTAATAAGGTGATGTTGCCAATAAGCCGCCCTTGACCAAGATGAAAAATGCCCACTTCAAATGTCAGGGAGAAGTGTGGCCCAACCCCCAGCCAAAATAGCAGGCACTACATTAAGTTTAGCCATGAGAGCGGTCTGTCAGGCTGCTCCTTATCCCTGCATTTTGTTCTCAGCAGGTGGGTAACTCAGGGGGTTATTAACTAATAGCCAGTGTTGTTTGATGAGGGAGTGTTTTTAGATTAGAATCTGCACTAAGCTCAGATGAAAGACGAGCACAAGTTTATTTGCGACAGAGCTTTAAAACCCCTTTTCTTTCTTGGTAGGTTGCCCCACCAAATCACAATTTCCATACTTATCTCATGATAGATTCATCTACTAATGAAACCTGAAATCCAAAGCTTACCTTTAAGAGCAAACCTCAAATATATGTCAATTATTTATAAACTTATGAAGCCTATAATATTGTTTTTAACCCCCTGAAGTTATATTTAGAGTGCACGTTTGAGTAATCTTTATTTTCCTCTATTCAAGATGTCATTGCTTCGATCTAGCCTGTTTTCACCTCCACTGGTACACGCCCAATTTGACGTACACACTTTGTTCTCTAATTTTATTTTCTTAATCTGTGATACATATAGGATTCAGCAGCATCTCGTAGCAGTTTTGGTACAAATAAAAAATCAGTCGTCTGCTCACTAGTGTGATGTGCAGCTATCCATAGGAGGGGCTGACACCATGCGGCGCTTTGTTGTGATGACATTTATGGCGACGTCAGCTCCCATTGGGCACCGCAGTTTTCTAACGCGGAAGTCAGCGGACTTGTTTCTTTTATTAAGTCGTTGTAGATGAATATTGTGATTTAAAATGCAGATTCAAACATAATGATCCATGGATGTCATAGATTATAACTATATAGCAGACAAAAGCAAAGTATCTTTTCTTTAAATGTGACCTGGCAGCAGTATTAGCATTTTGTTTTTATTTTGGGGGTTAACTGGTTGTTATTTTATCATCAACCAATGTAAATCTCTTTAAATTCTACAGAGTAAATATGAATTATTAGAATTTGGTCATATTAATTTATTAAATGGAGTATATCTCTTCTTTATAACACACACACCATCATAGTGTTGTCACAATTTTACTGAAAAGGCTTGATACTTGATAACAATTTTGATACCACAATGATAATAAAAAGGTCATGTTCTAGTTCTGGTGTGGTTTAATCCATCCAAAAATAATTCAGGAAAAGCAATGTCAGTTTTAATTTCTTTTTTTTTTTTTACTTGTTCAAACGAGTGTCTAGTTTTTGCTACAAATTATAATAATTCCTTGGATTTACATGTGCTTTTTTGGACACTCAAAGACGTTATTGTAGAAGCAGCTGCAGCTCTCCTGGGGCAGACCGGCAGAAGTGAGGCTGCCAATCTGTGCCCTCAGCCCCCCCAACCAACATTCATACTAGGCAATGTGGGGGAAGTGTCTTGCCTAAGGACACAACAACAGTTTTTCCCACTGGCACCTGGTATTCCCAGCGGTCTCCCATCCAAGTACTAACCAGGCCTGGCCTTGCTTAGCTTCTGAGATCTGACGAGATCAGGCTTTAGTAAGCTGGTATGGCCACACATTTGTATCTGGGTTTTTATGTTTTTAACAACCCTTTACCTTAAACACGAACAAGGCTTAAAGGGCCAATATTACAATATTTCCTGATCTATGTTATGTTATTTCCTCATCAACAACATACCTGGAGTTTTGTTTTGTTTCATTCACACATGTTTAACGCACAAACCCTGCATATTTAGGCTGAGCTCTTCTCTCAAACGGAAAACACTCTGTTCCACCTTGTTTTATTTATTTATTTATTTATTTATTTGGTTGGGACATTGCGTGTTAATGAACAGACATGATTTAACATGAGCGTAAACACGCCGGATTATAGCCAAAGGCTAATTTCCATCCGTTGTCCCAAGGGCTGGGGTCACAATATGTTGTAATACAGGAAGTGCTCCACTGTGTTTTTAAACTCCATACACCTTCACTTGAATCACTACTGAACTAAAGGTAATAGGTAGCTGTTCATTTGAAAGCTACCACTTCACGACATCACAAGGTGGAACAGAGCTTTTTGAGCTTTGCAAATGTAGATGGACTAATAAACCAGGATTATTCAAACATGTGTGAATGAAACAAAACAACTCTAGGTATGTTTTTGATGAGACAACAACATTATAACATGTAATGTAGGACTTTTAAAATATTGTTAAATGACCCAAAAAATGAGATTTGTAATAAGTTTTTTTAGAACCCTTTTTATTGTTCTAATATAATGGCCCTAAACTGTTTCCTTTCTTATAGCTCATGTTACTGTTGTTCATTTTCTCTCTGTTTTTGTTCCTTCTCCACAGCTGGCATTAGGCATGTTTCCATACCCACAGGTACGTAAAGTCGCAAGCTCATTATGTCTGTATGCTCGTAGGTTATTCTCATGTTTACTTTCATGTTCATTTATTTTTAGAAAAGCTATAACAGTAGTATAAAGCACACTCACCCCTTTTACTCCACTGCTTAAACAACCTTAAACATGGTTGGCAGCAGTCTTCTTGACATACTGCATTCAGTTAAAATCCAGCTCAAATGTAATTGCCGAGCACAGAAGTTGCTTACCAATCCTATCAAGTCTTAATTAGGCCTTTAAGATGGTTTTATCTCTCTAATCCCAGTTGAACAATCTACATCTAGTTACCTCGCCTTACCCCTGATCCTCCTAATTTCACTCAATGCAACCAGGCACATTGTACTTAACACAAGTTTTAGTATTCTGTCTATGCCATCTGCTTATTTCAACTATTTTGTAAGCCAGAATTGAGCAGTCTTTTAACAGTTTAACAGTGTGCGACAGACTCAGAATGAGCTTATCTTCTAGAATAAATGCTAAGTTTTAAATATAATCAAAACTTTCCATTCGAGCATATGAATTATTTTGATGGGATATGGCAAAATTACTGTTTGCTGTTTTTGTGGTCATTTACACTCGTACAAATCATGAGGTTCAAGGACTTTGGTGCTCTGTGCTCTGTGTTCTGTGTTTTTTCTTTTTTTTATATTTATATAGTAGTAGTTTACACATTTACTTGAGTAACCTTTCTAGCAGCATACTTTTACTCCTACCAAAGTAATATTTTTATTGAAGTAACAGGACTCTTACTTGGGTAAAGGTTATGGTTCCTCTTCCCACTGTAAGTCTAGTGACTAGTGACTTGAGCTTTATGTTGACAATATGAAATGATTTGAACATTTGTGTTTGTTGCACCTCTCCTTCAGATATGTCTCATTGTTTGTCTCATTTTTGTGTCCATCCTTTGAAAATACCAGATTTTGTGCATTATTTAATGCTGGTTACCTCAAATTAAGTTTGAATTATAAATCAGATGTTACATTCCGACAGATATTCTTACTTGAGCACTACTTTTCCCCATTTTTTTTTTACTTTTAATTTCTTGTACTTCTACTTGAATAATATTATTTAAAGTAATGTTAAAGTTAACTGAGTGCAATTTTGGCTACTCTACCCACCTCTGATTAAGAGTAGCAATAAAACTAAAGTAAATATTTTATTGAAACATTAAATAAGATTGACATTTCCTCAACATGAGCGGCCCTAGTTTACATTCCTAGTGTGTCTTCTGAAGTCTAACTTTGCACATGTGAAATGGGCTCTTCCTCTGTTGTGGTGGTGTGGGGGTGGTGTGGGGGTGGTGTGGAGGTGTGGGGGTGGTGTGGTGGTATCTGGCAGCGCGCCCTCCTCATCTCAGTGTTAATTTTCCCCCTGGTCCATATGGCGCTGTAGACAGTTCACCTGCAGGCTGTAGCAGCACAGCGCTCACATCCAGCTCGTCAGGCACAGCAAGCCAACGTCCTCAGGCGAGAGCTGTCATCTCTCACAGCTGTCTGAGCACTGGGCCTGCCTGCTGCACCCAACACTCACTACTACACCCAACACTCACTACTACACCCAACACCCACTATTACACCCAACACTCACCACTATACCCAATACTCGCTACTCTACCCAACACCCAATACTACACCCAATACCCAATACTACACCCACTACTACACCCAACACCTGCTCCTCAGGCGAAGCTGTCATCCCTCACAGCTGGGCCTGCCTGCTGCACCCAACACCCACTACTACACCCAAAACTCATTACGACACCCAACACTCACCACTATACCCAACACCTAATACTACACCCACTACTACACCCACTACTACACCCAACACTCACTACGGCACCCAACACTCACCACTATACCCAACACCCAATACTACACCCACTACTACACCCAACACTCACCACTATACCCAACACCCAATACTACACCCAATACTACACCCACTACTACACCCAACACCCACTACTACACCCAACACTCACTAATACACCCAACACTCACTAATACACCCAACACTCACTACCATACCAACACCCAATACTACACTCAACACCCAATACTACACCCACTATTACACCCAACACCCACTCCTCAGGCGAAGCTGTCATCTCTCACAGGGCCTTCCTGCTGCACCCAACACCCACTACTACACCCAACACTCACTACTACACCCAACACTCACTATGACACCCACCACTCACCACTATACCCAACACCCAATACTACACCCACTACTACACCCAACACTCAC
>KN476073.1:0-13343 GCA_000787095.1 Periophthalmodon schlosseri
GTTAGTGTGTGTGTTTAAGGTGAGTGTTTGTACTGGACACTACTGTCTGTGTTCTGTTTTCTTTAGTTTTCTTTCGTTTTCTTTGCCTCTTCTGAATCATATCGTTTCTTTGTCCAGTCTGACCTTTTCCAAGATGACCTCTATCCGGACACCGCAGGCCCTGACCCGGCTCTGGAGGCCGAGGAGTGGTTCGCCGGGAAGAACGGAAGTCCCATCCTCATTTCACTAAAAGATGGATACGTGTCGTCAAAGAGCCGGGACCTGAAAGTGATCAAAACGAATGTCCTGGAATCTAAGCCGGCTCCAAAGGCTGAGAGCATCGTGCCGGTTCAGAAGCAGGTTCCTCCTCAGCCTTCAGCAGTGAGTCTTTATTATATACACTCATCTTTATGCTCATATTATAACAGTGACGTCACTAGTATTTTGTGCCTGTCCTCGTTTCAGTGCCACACTGTTTTGGTAAATCAGCCGTTATATTTGTGTTTGGTCAGACAGTTTAAAAGCTGCTTCTGCGAGATGTTTCTGGTTTTGGTTTCTTGTTGTTCTTTGGAGTGACATTACTGTTTTTCTTCTGTAGCAGAAAATGGAAGACAAACTAGAAGAGGTGCTCCGAGAGTTCAAGTCACTCAGGGACCGCGTCATCCTTCAGGACCGCCGGATCGCCAGACTGGAAGAGCAGGTCGCCAAGGTCGCCTTGTAAGACACTACAGCATCCAGAGTCTGGAGGATGTGGTCGACCCGAGGCTGATTCGGCTCCGCTGAACTTGGCGTCTTTGTATTGGCTCCAGGTCTTCTTGGTGTCTTTGTCATGGCTCCAGGTCAACATTCCAGGATGGAATTTGTTATTTTCCAGTATCACACTCCAGCCCCATCTCACGAAGAAAAAACTCTTGCAGCTCATGTTTGTTTGGAGAAACATTTTTGGATAAGTCTTATTTTTTGTTTTAATATGTGGTAAACATTCTCATGTGGACTTTGTACTTCTCTGAAATCGTATGTAGCATCAGTATTTCCATTTTATGTTTTGTGTTGCCAAATATGAATTGCATTTTTATGCACTGCTTTGACATTTCTCTCCTGTACATTCCCGTCACATGGATAGAATCATTTAGCCAAGCTGGATTTTTGTAACGCTGTTTTTCCTCAGATTATGAATGTGGCCGAAATCCTTCTCAAACATTATTGTTCCTATTTTGGTCTCAACATAAACCATCGGGCGTTAAGGGGAGGGTTGCATTTCTCTGGTGTAAATGTTGTGCAAAATGTAGTGGTGCCTCTTGTCACTGAAAGGCCCAGTCTCTGCGGCGCTGTTCAGGGCGTATGTGGTGTTGGGGAGGGACCACTCACTGCTCGTGTTTCACTGAACCCGACAAACAGTTCTGTGCACATAATAAAGGTTTTACACATCAACACCAGCTCACGTTTGTTCTGTGTTGTTTTAATCAGCTTTGAGAGAGTTTGCGTCTGGTCTCTTCATCTTTTGTCAGTAGGTGGCGCCAAAGGACGGGCTGTAGTCACTGGAGCCTGTCCTTTGGCTCCAGCGCCACTGAGGAACTACAGAACTGAAAGAACAGGGAATCAAATGGAATCATTTTATTTTTAAACTTTGCTGTTTTTGGTTTAATTTTTCAAACTACAAAAACACACACCACCATAATTTAAGTAATAAATATAACTGTCCCTTCTTCGATTGTAGAAATAAAGTTTTCACAAGTGCCTGTCATCATCCATCATCTTTGCAAGTACTTCCTGCTGCTTTTCATAAGGCAGTAACCAGAGCATCAGGACAGATCAAGCTCCAATGAAACTGCCACACATCAAGGTAATATTTAAAAATGCATTTTCACTTATTAATGCGCCTGTTTCGGAGCGAGTCTGGGGGAAGTCTCGATGTTAGTCATGTTTTAACACTTGCTGCTGTGAGATTTGTACATTTCCTGCTTCACAGTGACAGTTCTTTTCCATTGCAGTTTGAAATGAGCCCCTGATTGAGTCTGTCCCCAGGCCTCTCCAGCTACAAGGTAAGGCTCAACAAGTATCGGACAATTAATATTAAACAAACTGTCTTTATCTAAACAGAAATGAGTTCAAGGGGTAAATGAACTGGTTCTATATGACTTATCAGATATACTGTGTGGCTTAATCGCTGTTAAGTTCTGGGACAAATAACAAAACCAGAGGCTGAATGTAAAAATCTAATGGAATTTCAGAGTCAACACTGATAAAGTCAGACGCCTTTTTACATAAACACTGAACAGAAGCAGAGGCTGGTAAAATGTGCAGTGTGTGGCAAAACCTGCTGTTTCGTAACTCGCCTTAGAACCACGTGAAGATGTCACTTTCCGCTTAAAAGTGTTGCAGTACCAAAAATATAGGGCAACTGTATTATTACTAAAAATTCATGTACAGTTTCTTAATAAGTTGAAGTCTTGAATGAAAGACACAACTGACTTAATATTTTGTAATTGGAAAGAAAACTGCTACAACCACTGCTTCATCTGTTTTTGTATCTGTGAGAACATAGGCCAAAAGAAACATCTAAAAATAACAATTTACAGACAAAAGACAAAAATCTTTAAAATGTACTAATTTACTTTGTTATCTAGATCATGACCATGGCGTTTCTGACCATGAAGACGTGCCCTGCTGTGTTTTGTGGAATACTGATATTTTTCGTGCTGGAAATAAGAAGTGAAACGACAACAAGAGAAAACAGCCCCAGAGCGATTCCTCATCCTCCTGCACAAGTTACTCCACCTCACAGTGCTCCATCACCCAGACCTGACGAGCAAAATGTCACTGATACAGCTACTTTACGCACTGGCCATACAGAAACAGACAAAACAAGAACTGCAAGTGTAAAGCCGTTTGACCACAGCGTCAAAGGAACTGAAGCTTCCATTATAACAACGGCACGTGATGCTCCAGTTAAAATTACAGACGCCTCAACGACGGGAGTGAAACCAGCCAAAGAGACGCCGACTGCATCACCAACGACGGGAGTGAAATCAGCCAAAGAGACGCCGACTGCATCACCAACGACGGGAGTGAAATCAGACAAAGAGACGCCGACTGCATCACCAACGACGGGAGTGAAATCAGACAAAGAGACGCCAACTGAATCACCAACTTCACCAAAACAGTCCAGCGTGATGCCAAAAACAACACCTTCAACAACACCAACAAATACGCCAGAAATGACAACAACAAACAGAACTACAAATGCAGTGGTTCCAGTTGTGACACCAAAAACAGAGTCGTCAGATTATACCACTGCAGTGTCAGCGGCCCCAAAGTCCCCGACAACAGGCTTTACAACAATTACAATGACAAATGCTACTACAAAAATATCTACTGCGTTACCAGAAACTGCAGCGGCAAATATCACTTCTGCAATCTCCAGAAGCAGTGACCAAAGCACCCAGAGCGCAGCCAGTGCATCCAGTCAGGCTTCATCTCCTACTGAAGAGTCCGGTTCTACAAATGCAACTGCTCCTGTCCCCTACAGTCAAATAACAGAGATGTCAAAGAACACGTCTACAACCACTGAGCTTAGATCAACCAAAGCCACTGCTGTTCCAACAACTGAAATTTCCAACACATCAGCCACTACGGCAGAAATGTCTTCGGCAAACTTTTCCGAGACCACGAATGCCACACAAGGAGGCTGGATTCCCGTTGTTCCCAAAACTTTACCTACGAGCAAACCAAACCCTACTAAAGAGGGTCCACGTAACACCGAGGCCACGCCCTGCTCGTCTGTGGGCGTGGTCAAAAAGTGTTTGATTATTATTGCGTCTCTGGCCGTTGTAGCGACGTTTTTTATCATTTCTACCATAATCCTTTGCACCAAACTGTCCTCGAGAAAGTACAGACTGAGAAAACGGCACCAAGGCACAGAGATGATGTGTATATCATCGCTGCTGCCCGAAAGCTCCGGCTCCCGGCAGCGCTACACGAAACAACGCAGCCCAGTGGCCAACGGCGTCCTGGTCATCCATCAGTGCGGGGACAGTGACGACGAAACCGGAGACAACCTCACACTGAGCAGTTTCCTCCCTGATAATGATCGTTATGTTTAGATAAAGTGTGATTCAAATGCACTGAGCGAAAACAACCCTGCTGAATGTACCGAATGTTCATCCACACAGCAGAAGGCCCCGAGACCTCCACCGAGGCATTAAACTTATGTCGGACACTTAAAGACAGCCACTTCTCTTACTATATTTACAGTTACTGGGAACATTTGCTGTCCCAACTGTCCCCACCTCGAAAAGTAAACGGCATCTATCTCTATTTCTAACCATTCATTAAAATCATGGTCAGTTTTGAACCAGCTCCAGAATAACACAAACTGGCCGTTTATAGAGACGGCATTTGCACATTTGTACTAAGTGGTTTCCTAAAATGATCGTCGTGTGTGTATATAGATGCGAGTACATGTATTTTAGCAGAGACAGAGGTAGAAGTGATACGTCAGAGCGTCTGTCAGACGTGGGGGGTGGATACAGTCACTGCTTCCTTTATGAAGCCGGTGGTTTGGCCCAAAGCGTGATCTTTACTGAGGAGGAAGAAGCAAAGAAACCGCAAACACAAAACGACACTCATATTCAGACACTTTGAGCCACCGTGTTTGGCACTGAGCGCTCGGTAGAGGAAATACTTTTATACCATGTGACTTTACAGATCAAAGATGGTGTCTCCTAAATATCCCCAGCAGATGTCCTGACGGTTTTTCACTTAGCAGCAGGAGACAGGAAGACCTTCTCTGTCGGGGATCAGACTGTCCTCCTCAATATCTTTACCTCACAACTGGGTCATGTTACAGGTTTTGTTTTTATTGTAAATTATGATTCAAAGGTGTAATTCCTGAAGCTGATTTGAATGTTCTGGAACAATCATCTTCCTCTATGAAATCATTGAATTTAAAGTATCATGTTGGTCCAGATCTGGTTTTAGGTTTGTTTTACAAAAGAACATTCAATTAAGTTTGTCTTTGTAATAATCATCATTGTTTGTATTTTATCCTCACTCAGAGTTTTTTTGAGTTGTATATTGAGTTGTGTTTTGATCATTGTTTTTTGGTTCTGGTGCCTTTAACGAGTCTTTAACTGCTTCATCTGGAGTTTTCTGTGACGTGCAAAAATATAATTTTTTTTTTTTTTTGAAAATGTAAAAAAAAAAAACATTTTTGTTTTACTTCAGAGTCTTTTCATTGAGTATGTGACATCATCATTACATCATTTCATATAAAAACTATTGTTGAGGCTGAACCTACTTTTTGAAAACTCGTTTTTTATTTTTCAAATCGTAGCTACTTAAAAAAAAGTACAGTGTTTGTACTTGGTGTGTTTCCTTTTGAGTCTCCACAGAGCCTGGGCCAGTGTAAACTGTGACGATGCAGGAGCTGCTCTGACGCTCCTAATGACCATATAAAGTGCGACGCGTCTTGACCGATTGCATTGGCCGCCTGACGGTCACATTTTAGCCTAAAGTGGTCACACTGTGAGTGGAACTGCTCCTGCTGCTCCTGAACACAATACACTGCAATGTTTCAAAGAGGGTCTCCTCTGCCCCCTGCTCCTGCTATAGGTCTGACCAAAGGTCACACAGATCTGACCAAAGATCTGACCAAAGATCTAACCAAAGGTCTGACCAAAGATCTGACCAAAGAAGGTCTGACCAAAGATCTAACCAAAGGTCTGACCAAAGATCTGACCAAAGAAGGTCTGACCAAAGATCTAACCAAAGGTCTGACCAAAGATCTGACCAAAGAAGGTCTGACCAAAGATCTAACCAAAGGTCTTACCAAAGAAGGTCTGACCAAAGAAGGTCTGACCAAAGGTCTGCACAGGAAACATTAAGTTCTTCCTGCACAGTCAGTACGAGCTGCAGCCGGCCTCATTTACACCTTCAGTTTCACCTCATTTGTCTCCAGACACAGAAACATCGAGACAGGGGCAGAAAAACATATTTTTCACCAATTTGAAAACATGACCAAGTTTAAACAAGTATTTTTCATGTTTTTATTTCAGGATCTGTTAGAAACTGGTCCAAATTTGTGTCACATTTCTACATTTCATAGTCATGACTATAAACGACAGAATGTCTTAAATATCCAAAAGTCTCTTACCAGCAAGAAATCAAACTGTCAATGAAACTGTATCGGCCTTTTATTGAGAAGTTCAGCCGGATTGGTTTGGGTTTAAATGCATCATTGTAATTAAGTGTCTGTTTAGGCTTTAGAGCGACTTTAGACAAAGGTCTTGCATTAAAAGACCATTGTGGTTCTGGGGTTTAAACAGTGACAGGGCACTGGTCTAGGGTTGGGGTTAAAGTTTAAGTTGAAACTTTAGATTGACTCACAGTGAGTCAGTCACAGACGGCTGTTCTGTCACATTGAGTTTTCAACCGTGTCCTCGTCTGTTGTGTTTGGTTGAGCAGCGCGTCGCCTTTCCCCTGCACCTTATAAACTTCTACCAAACAAGAACAATCTGTGAGAGCAGGCTGCTCAGACACGGCTGGTGAAAAGGGGGAGGAGCCTGGAGCAGAGGGAGGGGTCTGAACTCCAGACTGAAATCTGAAACAGCAGTGAGACCCCTCTGCCTCTGTGTCAGCCCTGGCTCCAGACCACTCCAGACGCTCACAGAAACTTCTGATGGTGAGTCCAGTTTGTTTGTCGGCGTCTCGTGACGTTTTCATTAGTCGTTTGTTTAATGCGTGTGAGGGTCTCGCAGTTTGACCCTCCCCCCTTTCCAGATGAGACCAGAGGTTCTTGTCCAGCTTCACAGATGTTTACAGTCTGGACACAAAGGCAGGAGACCCGCAGCACTGCTGCTGTTTCTGTCTTTTCTCTGACCCAAACATACAGCAGTTGTTTTACTACTATAGAAATATACTTTAAAAAAATGTACTTTATCTGACCATGTTGAAAGTGGAGAAACTGTGAGCTGTGGTTCATCGTCCAATAATGAGAGAACAAAGGTCAGACTAGTTTTTGGTGACCATCACACTATAAGGCGCGTACCTCCGTCTGGTTTTTATATCTAAACTTATATCTGTAAGTGTCAGATGAGTTCGGTTGAGTGAACAACGTCCCGCAGCTGCAGGTCTAAAACCGGGGGAAGTGAGACAGACACATGTAAGAGCTCAAAATGAGGTCTGATCTCCAAATGGAAAAAATGCAATTATTACACGCATCAATATTTATACAACATCTTGCAAAACATGTTATTTTGGGGGTCATGGTTTGAAAATGTGGAGAACCCAGTTCTGCCCATCACTTTGTTTACAAACTTAAAGGTGGAGAGGAGAAAGAAATGCCGAATAATAAGAATGCCTTCTGTTTTTGTTCCCTTTTGCAGACACAAAGCAAAAATGAAGAGCCCCGTTTTCCCTCTGCTCAGCCTCGTCGTCGCCTTTAGCCTCAGGAGCAGTTTGGCTCGTCCTCTGGCTCTTTACGGCACGTTTGAGGGAAGCACAGACGAGGATGAGCTCTTAAACGCTACATCGTCTTTAGCTCCCACGACCTTGACCTCTGAGCTCCTGACCACGCCCCTGACCTCTGAGCTCCTGACCACCCCCGTCGTCTCTGAGCTCCTGACCACGCCCCTGGTCTCTGAGCTCCTGACCACGCCCGCCGGCTCCCGTGTGACCGCAGATGCCCTAAAGCGAGTGGAGGACTTCCTACGAGAAAACACACTGTTAATCCTCGTCACCATCACTCTGGTCTTCCTCATGTTTCTCGTTCTCTGCGGGGCCTTTTTCATGAGCCGCAAGCGCAGATTCAATGCGTACTACCCCTCCTCTTTCCCCTCCAAAATGTACGTGGACCACCGGGACAAGACTGGAGGCGCCAAGCCTTTTAGTGACCTGCCAGAAAAAGCGAGTCTAGAGCAGAATGAGACGGTGGACAGTCATAGGCAGCTTCAAGCAGACATCATGAGAGCCGCCAGGAGTCTACGGACTCCCCCTAAACCAGCGGAAGGTCAGCAGGAGGAGCACAGCTCTGAGGAGATGATGCAGACACGAGACTCCATCTTAGACTCACTGCTGCCCAGCCTCCCCGAGGAGAGCGAGCCGTGTCAGCTGTCTCTCAGTGAAGCGGCAGTTTCAGAAGAGGAGAGTCTGTCTCAAAGAGATTCACAGGAGACATTAATCAACAGGAACGCGCGCCCGGCCTCCGTCCACGTGAACGACGCTGCCACACTCCAGCTGATCGCAGGAGAGAAAACGGCCTTCTGAGGCTCCACGGGCCATGGATCTGCTCTTAACCCTGGAGAACCCGAGAACCCTTTTCTTCTTTGGAAAATTATGAACAATGCATTAAATGACTGCTATAAGTTCACTGGACACTGAAATATCCACAATTTTAACCCTTTATTCCCTCATTTAGGATCAGGGCCAAATTTGACCCATTGGGCTTTAGGCGAATCATTTCAAAGAATCACAATAACAAACACTGTCAAAGCAAACTATTTTAAATTTAGGAGAATAATCAGTCAACCACAGATACAATGAGACATGAGACGATGTTTTTTTTTTTGCTTTATTTGTTGCATGTTAGAACTGAATTTCAACTGTACAAACACACTTTGGCCAATGGAAGAACACAAGGCCAAAATCACTACCACTCTGGCTCATTTTAGTTCAATATTCATCCACTAGGTGTCTCTATGCAGGGGCCAGAAGTGGCACTCTGGGCTTTTGAAGTTAAATTTGACATATTTTTTTTTGTTTGTTCATTTTGGGTAGCAGCATTTTTTTTTGTTGTTCATTTTGGGTAGCAGCAATTAACTGCGGCCAAATTTGACCCCGTGGGTTCTCCAGGGTTAAAAACAGTTACTATCACATTTTAATGGGATATTCCTCATGCTCGTGTTTGCAGGACATTTCTGAATTTTGCCTCTGGGTTTGATACAAAAATTCATTTAGCGCTAAGACTTTTTGTGTTTGTGATTAATGGGACACAGCTCCTTCAAACCAAAGCCTCAGAACATTGAAGAAAAGATGAAATGTTAAAAACCAAAAGTGAGTTTGCCTTATCGTGTTTATCATCACGTTTTATGTCCTAACACACTTACCGTACTTAAGCATCTCATGTAATGGACTTTTTATAATCACAATAATATTGTGTGTGTGTGTATGTATGTGTGTGCTCGTGTGCGTGTGTGCTTGTGTGTGTGTTGTGTAGTGTGTGCGCGTGTGTGTGTGTGTGTAGTGTGTGCGCCGGTGTGTGTGCTCGTGTGTGTGTGTGTGTGCATGCATGCATGTGTGTCTGTATGTGTGTGTGTGTGTGCGTGCTTGTATGTTTGTGTGCGTGTGGTGTGTGTGTGCGTGCATGTGTGCTTGTGTGTGCGCATGTGTGTGCGTGCATGTGCATGTGTCTGTATGTGTGTGCATGTGTGTACGTGTGTGTATGTGTGTGTCTGTATGTGTGTGCATGTGTGTGCATGTGTGTGTGTGTGTGCGTGCTTGTATGTTTGTGTGCGTGTGGTGTGTGTGTGCGTGCATGTGTGCTTGTGTGTGCGCATGTGTGTGCGTGCATGTGCATGTATATGTGTATTCATGTGTGTGTGTGTGTACGTGTGTGTATGTATATGTGTGTGTGTGTGTACGTGTGTGTGTGTGTGTTCAGAAATAAAGTCAATGTCTTCTATAAAAGAATAAATATGACACCTACAGTGTTATTTTTAATATTTATTTTATTTGAACAAAAGGAAGTATTTCTACCAAACAGAAGCCAGGGGCCCTTCTGAAGCCGCACTGGCCTGTTGCATATAAAGGTTCAGTGATTAAAATCTGCCTGAGAAGTGCTTTGTTTTTCCACTAAAACCACAACTGCTTTTAAAGCACGACACGTTTGAACAGTCTCATAAATAAGGCTCCACAGCTTCATTTGTGCGTTAATGTGACAGGGTAAAGTTACTTAAGAGTCGTGTGCGTATAGAAATGTACTGGGTGTACCTCAACACTGCAGTAACATGAGGTCTGTACTAGAGGGTGCTACAGAGCTACGCTCAGTTGTTGACCCTCGCCGCGTCCTGCTGGTCATCCCTCTGCTTCAGACGGTAGTCGGCGAGGGCCGCTTTGATGGCGTCTTCAGCGAGCACTGAGAGAGATGACGAGTTTAAACCAAGAGGCAAAACAAGAAAAGGCATCAGACTTGATCATTCTCAGACTTGTTCATTCTCAGACTTGATCATTCTCAGACTTGTTCATTCTCAGACTTGTTCATTCTCAGACTTGTTCATTCTCAGACTTGTTCATTCTCAGACTTACTGGAGCAGTGGAGTTTAACAGGTGGAAGACAGAGCTCTTTGGCGATGTCCGTGTTCTTTATGGTCAGTGCTTCCTCCACCTGTGGAACAATGAGCTTTAATGTGTTTGTGCTTTAAAAACACAGTGGAAATACTGTGGAAATGTGACTCACAGACTTGCCCTTCACCCACTCCGTCGCTAAAGAGCTGGAGGCAATGGCAGAACCGCAGCCAAACGTTTTGAACCTGGCGTCTACGATCTTCCCCTGGTCGTCCACCTCAATCTGTGGAAATAATTTATGATTAAAGCCGCAAGTGGAGATGAAGTGCCCCCCGTGTGCCGCTGCTGCTCAGGCCACTATCTGCTACTATCTAAAATAAAGATAACACTATATATATTGTTTTTTTTTACCTTTACGCTTTGTATAAACTATAGTGTGTTTCTTATGAAACCCATGAGGTGCTACAGAGACGTCTGCTCTGAGCCTCTGCGTCTGTGCTGCAAATACTTTTTGACATCGAAAACCTTTACGCTTTGTATAAACAACTATAGTGTGTTTCCTATGAAATCCATGAAGCAAAATATCTGCATAAATATTTATTTTACTTGGTTAATGGGACTTCTGCTCCTGAACCTCTGTGCACAGCGTCTGCAAATCGGGGCTATAGAAGTCACTTTCATCTTTACACAGGACTTGTGAGCCGTGTCTGTGAGGCGTGAGCGCTGTTTGTTTTTAACACGCGAGTGTGACGCTTATTTTGAGCCATGAAAAACAATAAAAGATCATTTTATTTTAATATTTCAAGATCACAATAATCTTCCAATTTAAACTACAATTTAAAAAAGAACTAACACAAATAAAATATACTTCAATTAAATACTTTATAATTTTAATAATTTATTTCTCTAAATAATTTATTTTCCCAAGCCACGTGGAGCCGCAGTATAAGGATGAAAGAGCCGCATGTGGCTCCGGAGCCGCGGGTTGCTGACCCCTGGTTTACGGACTGGTGTCTGTGGGTTTACGGGCTGGTGTCTGTGGGTTTACGGGCTGGGGTCTGGGGGGTTACGGGCTGGGGTCGGGGGGGTTAACTTCAATTAAATACTTTATAATTTTAATAATTTATTTCTCTAAATAATTTATTTTCCCAAGCCACGTGGAGCCGCAGTATAAGGATGAAAGAGCCGCATGTGGCTCCGGAGCCGCGGGTTGCTGACCCCTGGTTTACGGACTGGTGTCTGTGGGTTTACGGGCTGGTGTCGGTGGGTTTACGGGCTGGTGTCGGTGGGTTTACGGGCTGGTGTCGGTGGGTTTACGGGCTGGTGTCGGTGGGTTTACGGGCTGGTGTCGGTGGGTTTACGGGCTGGTGTCTGTGGGTTTACGGGCTGGTGTCGGTGGGTTTACGGGCTGGTGTCGGTGGGTTTACGAGAGAATTTGGGGCAGGCCTCGTGGCCTTCACTTCGACAGATTTCATTGGCCTGAGACAAAGTCCTTGTCGTCCCCTTAGAATTATAAGGTCTGAGATGTTTGTCAAAATGTTTCACAATTGACTTTTAAATGTTTATTCTCATTTGAGGTTTGTCTAAAACAGTTGTTTAATTAAAGCAAGCTGATCAGTGGGACATAAGTTCTTGTTTGTGTTTTGTAGATAGAACCTTATATCTCAAAATTAATTATGCTTTTTCAGAATTAGGCAAGTAATAGAATTTCCTGCAAAGTTTCACTAATTAATGCTAAAGTATTTTTTTTTCTCTTCATTGTAAACTTTGTGCGTTCCTATAGGTGGCGCTCTAGCATTGATCATAAGTTATTCAGGTTTCAACACACTTGGACTAAGCTTGTGAGTCTAAGATTTTAAATGTTTTTTTGTTGTTTTTTTTTTGTTTTTTAGGAGTCTTTGCACCCCCTGGAGGCCAAATGTGAAAAATGCCCCATATCCAGAATACAATTTTTTGCATTTTCTCATGGAAACTGTCAGGAGTTTCCCAGAAAAAGGATCACTTTTGAAAAAACAACAGGACTGTTCATCTCAGGCAGTGCTCCCGGTCGACGAGGCTCGTCTCGTGGGGCTCGTCTCGTGGGGCTCGTCTCGTGGGGCTCGTCTCGTGGGGCTCGTCTCGTGGGGCTCGTCTCGTGGGGCTCGTCTCGTGGGGCTCGTCTCGTGGGGCTCGTCTCGTGGGGCTCGTCTCGTGGGGCTCGTCTCGTGGGGCTCGTCTCGTGGGGCTCGTCTCGTGGGGCTCGTCTCGTGGGGCTCGTCTCGTGGGGCTCGTCTCGTGGGGCTCGTCTCGTGGGGCTCGTAATTGAAGACTACCCCAGAATGGGCCTATTCCTCCCAGTGGGGTCCAGTTTGTGGCCGCGGTGTTGAACTGGTACCATTGAGTATTGTCGTGATGCCTATTTTATCATATTTTTGCCCGGCCGGTCTCCCCACGTGAGACTTTTCAGTTTAGGGGGTCAAAAATGCAAATATTTTTTGGACAAAAATAAATAAGAAGAAGAAGAAGAAGAAGAAGAGATGGATCAGGAACAAAGCAGCCAGTTACTTCATTACTGCCTCGGGCCAATTATTTTTAAGTATTAATGAGCATATTAAGTAACACATAACTCAAAACGCTCTATTATGCTCTTCATATTTTTCAAGACAAGGTGGAATCAGTGTGTAATGACAGGCAATAATAGTGATGGTGGAAACTTATCACACAATGCATTTTATAAACAAAAATACATTATGTTGTGGTTTCCTTAAATTGTCCAGCAAATCTGTAAACATGTGGTTCATCTCTCCACAGATCAGCCGCGGCATTGGGCCCTTTCATGTGTTATATTTTATTATATATTTATATGTCTGGTTTGAGAGTCTTTGTAAATAGTAAATAACCTGAAGCTTCATCACATCTCCGCAGGCCGGAGCCCCGACCAGACCCGTCCCCACATTCTTCGAATTTTTATCCAGAGAGCCGACATTTCGTGGGTTTTCATAATGGTCCACAACCTAAAAACAAAACAAAAAGTTGCTCGGTAGAGAATGCAAGCAAGTACAGTACAGTATAGTGACCACATAGTGACCACACAGTGACCAAAT